>CM037872.1:43225655-43478221 GCA_021292105.1 Anadara kagoshimensis | reverse complement strand
GAGAGAGAGAGAGAGAAGAGAGAGAGAGAAGAGAGAGAGAGAGAAGAGGAGAGAGAGAGAGAGAGAGAGAGAGAGAGAGAGAGAGAGAGAGAGAGAGAGAGAGAGAGAGAGAGAGAGAAAAGACAACGAACAGAGAGAGAGAGAGCAAGGAGCAAGAGTCGGAATGAATAAAACAGGTGGGGAGAGACACAGCAAGAGAACGAGAGAGAGAGAGAGAGCACAAGAAAACCAGATTGAGAGCAGAGAGTGCAAGAGAACAAATGAATGAGAGATAGGAGAAAGGGAGAAAGACAGCAAGATAACGAATGAATGAGAGAGGAAATAAAGAGGAGAGAGACAGATGATGTACCTTTAGATGAATTAATAAAATATGGCGATATGTATCCTCTATCAAACTTCATTCCTTCAATTGTTTCTAGTTCATCTTTCAGTGTTTTACCATCCTGAAAAAAACACCAATTCAACAGTTATGTACAATGTTTATCACATTTCTCTTCCATACCTAACAGAAATCATCCATATAAAATATTGCAATTGTAACTTGTGTATGTAAACAAGAACAATATATGTCCTATGTAAGCTATATAAACACAAGTACATAATGTAGCACTCTTGAACACCCAAACTGATATTAATGTAACAGAATGGGGAAGATAAGTGCAGGCATTAACATAAGAAGGGGCCCAGTAGCCTGTAGCTCTTAAAAGGTCTGGGCCCCTTAATGTCAGTGGTGGATTCAGCGGGGGGCGTAGAGGGTGTACCCCCCCCCCCTTTATGTCGCTAATAATACATACTATGATACAGGCATTTTAAACGTTCAAAGATTTTTTTCCTCTTTGATGCAGCTCAGATTGCACCAGAATGCAGGATTTTTGCACCACTTTTTCAAAATTTCTGGGAAAACATGCCTCCGGACCCCCCCCCCCCCCCCCCCAGAAGGTTCGAGCCTTTGGCTCTCACATTATATGCCCCCCCCCCCCTTCTAAAATTCTGGATCCGCCTCTGAATGTTTATACATTTTAGCTATTTATCATTATGAAAACTTCTTTTCTGAAGCAAGCTGGGTCCCTGATTCCAAATAGTTAAGCTTCATCCCTGTAAGTGCAATCTGTAAAGTTCAGGGGTGGGTAACTCGAAGCTCTCTTAACAGTTACGAATACTTAACGCCTACTTACGAAACTCGTAGAATAAAATCGGGTAACTCGAAACAGTCGTAAGTAAGGTAGTCATCGTAACGTGTCCTTAACTTTACGGAAATCAGATACCTCCCTTAGACCATACTTAGCGTAACATTGCAGATTCAAACAAGAGATTTACACATTAATTGCATGTGTTCCAGTTATTATTTAATTTTGACAACATCAATTTAAGTTTATTTGATCATGTTGATAAATTCTTAAAAAAAATTAGCCATTAAAGTGACTGTGTTTTTAAAACAACAATGTCTTATTTTAAAATTATGATCATTCATAATATTGTGATAATAATTATTAAATTAAAATTTAATCGGGATAATTTTCAACTTATGCTTAAAACCTAATCATTTGTTTTACCTTGAATCATTTAATATTATATAATTGAGAGAGAGAGAGAGAGAGAGAGAGAGAGAGAGAGTGTGTGTGTGTGTGTGTGTGTGTGTGTGTGTGTGTGTGTGTGTGTGTGTGTGTGTGTCGTAATCTTTATGGAAAATAAGATTAATATTTATAAATGACATAAAATCTACATGTGTAGCATTTCATACTGCATCAAAATTGTTTGTTAGTAATTCCTTCTCTATGGATATTTTTCACAGCAGAATTTAACCATTTTAAGCTGAATACTGCTATTTTAGCGTCTTAAGTCAAAATTATCCCATGTCTATGTGCATTTTCTTTCCATAATATTTAACAAAGTAACTTGTGTATGACACCGAATCATTTATGGATTTTAAATTTCAATAGATTTCATGTAAACTACAGATCTGCGCGAAGCATGCTCTCTTGAAACTGTATAATTTATTTAAATTTAAAAAAAAAATTTCGACGAATTTGCCTCAAGGATTTTCCATTTTGAAACTTGCTTATTGTTATATGACACGTATTTTGTTCTTAAGAATGCTTATTTAATCAAAATAAGATAAAGAAAACAAGGGAATGTCACAATGTTATTAAAAGTCACAATGAAATTTAGCAAACGTATCTACATGTATTCTATATACAATACTTTTCATATTCGAAAATGAACCAACCTAACTTCCATGCCAATTTCAATATTTCTTTTAGATCCTGATATTGAGAGAGAGAGAGAGAGAAATTTGCCTTGGAAGTATCTGTGAAACTAAATGCAACAAGAGGCCCATGGGCCTGATACGCTCACCTGATAACTAATGGCTAGCTGATAGATTTAAAGAACACATAAATACTAAACTCCAATGACTTTTTTCTTTACATCATGATAACCATTGTATCAATACCTACAACATTCTAATATACATGCCTATACAAAAAGTTTATAGTTTTCGAGATAATTAACCATTTCGGTATTGTTTCACATCTGTGACCTTGACCTTTGAACCCATGTCCTTTTTTATACATCAAAATGATCGTTGTATCGATACCTACAACATTCTAATATACATGCCTATACAAAAAGTTGATAGTTTTCGAGATAATTAAACATTTCTGTATTGTTTCGCATCTGTGACCTTGACCTTTGAACCCATGACCTTTTTCTATATATCAAAATGATTGTTGTATCAATACTTACAACATTCTAATATACATGCCTATACAAAAAGTTTATAGTTTTCGAGATGATTAACCATTTCGGTATTGTTTTGCATCTGTGACCTTGACCTTTGAACCCATGACCTCTTTCTATACATCAAAATTATCGTTGTATCAATACCTACAACATTCTAATATATATGCCTATACAAAATGTTTATAGTTTTCGAGATAATTAACCATTTCAGTATTGTTTCGCATCTGTGACCTTGACCTTTGAACCCATGACCTTTTTCTATACATCAAAATGATCGCTGTATCGATACCTACAACATTCTAATATATATGCCTATACAAAATGTTTATAGTTTTCGAGATAATTAACCATTTCGGTATTGTTTCGCATCTGTGACCTTGACCTTTGAACCCATGACCTCTTTCTATACATCAAAATGATCGTTGTATCAATACCTACAACATTCTAATATATATGCCTATACAAAATGTTTATAGTTTTCGAGATAATTAACCATTTCGGTATTGTTTCGCATCTGTGACCTTGACCTTTGAACCCATGACCTTTTTCTATATATCAAAATGATTGTTGTATCAATACCTACAACATTCTAATATACATGCCTATACAAAAAGTTTATAGTTTTCCAGAAAATTAACGGTTTCGGTATTGTTTTTTATCTGTGACCTTGACCTTTGAACCAATGACCTTTTTCTATACATCAAAATGATCGTTGTATCAATACCTACAACATTCTAATATATATGCCTATACAAAAAGTTATAGTTTTTGAGATAATTAACCATTTTGGTATTGTTTCACATCTGTGACCTTGACCTTTGAACCCATGACCTTTTTCTATACATCAAAATGATCGCTGTATCGATACTTACAACATTCTAATATATATGCCTATACAAAATGTTTATAGTTTTCGAGATAATAATTATAATCAGAGGTAAAAAAAAATTAGGTCACGACCTTCACAATTGACCTTGACCTCATTTTGAAGGTACTAACAAGAAGATGTCAAAACTGAAAACCCCATGTCATTATCTGGCCAAATAGTCAAGTTATAACAATTTGAAGCTATTTTACGATTTTTTCAAAATTAAACGCAAAAACGCGTAACCTATTTTTTATCTGAATTTCACAAAATGAACAAACTATAGGCTTAAGACCCTAGAGAAGCCAAAAATCACATCAGATTTTTCTCCAATCAGTACTTTCGGAGAAGAAGATTTTTTAAGATTTTTGCACCCCTAGGTCACCTTGACCTAGTTATGGTAGCCATAGCAACGCCACGAACAAATCTGAATTGCACCGGCCCATATATACTTCTGACAAAGTTTCATTAAAAACTGTCCAGTAGTTTCAGAGGAGAAGTCGAATATAGGTGTTAACGACGCACACACGCACGCACACACGCACGCACGCACGCACATACACACGCTGCGCTATGCCATAAGCTCACATGACCTTCGGTCAGGTGAGCTAAAAATGTGAAAACATAGATAAGTGCAGGATTTTTTCGTAGTGTATGTTCTGATGGGAACTATAATTTAATTTCACTCTGAAAATTTCCCTATTTAAATGTTGTGTTTTCAAACTACATGTACTACATTACATAATTAGTTCATGTTCGTATATTGAATTTTATGGGGTTAACGTTTTCAAAATTCAACAGGCCCACTTCGTAATCCAGTGTTACTTTCTTTACCCTGTTCGAAGCAGTTGCTATTTAGTTAGTGACTTTAATTTGCCGAATTTCTTTTGACTGCCATTTAATTATTTTGTCAAGTAATAACAGGGTAACCGAATATTAGAAGAAACTACGAAGAAATAAAAGAAAAACGCTGTATATTACAGAATATACGAACGAAACGAATTCGTAACTCTACACGTAAATCGTGATCGTAAGTACGCGTTAAGTACGTTTCGAGTTACCCGTGTAAATTTGTCGCAGTATAAACTTACGATCGTCGTAACATCTACTTACGAATCATATTTAAGATTGGTTCGAGTTACCCACCCCTGTACGGTAGGGATGTCCATTCAGACAAAAATTAATAATCAATAAATTGGGAGACATAGCCAATTGGTTAATAATCAAAATTTGCAGTACATTTTGCATTATAATTAATAATTGTACATCAGTTACAAATAATGCTGACAATATCATAACAAGAAGTTTAATTCAAGTTTAAGAGCCATGTGTTCTTTCTAATTTTGTTCTTGCTTAGTGATGATACCTGAAAACTTTAGGCCTTGTGGTCGCTGCATATGGATAAAAGTCCGCCACTTTGTCTAAGGATGAAACAAAAATGAAAGGGAATTTTTAAACAATCCAGAAACTACCTGCAGGTGTCGGTGATGATAGATTATTAATCTTGTGATCGATTCTTAGGATCGCTGCTCTGAAAACGACCAACAATTTATTGTCGGAGATAATCGCAAAATCACTACTGCAGGGGCTACTGTCACAGGGGATAGACCACTCTGATACTGAGGCCCTAAGGTCAATCCAAAATATGAGATAGAGGCCCTAAGGTCAATCCAAAATCCAAATGATCCGCCTATCTGTGATTTTATTATCACTTACTTTTACAGTTATGACACCATCACGACCAACCTTCTTCATGGCGTCTGAAATCAGTTCTCCTATAGATGAATCACCATTGGCTGATATTGTGGCTACCTGAAATATAATGTGGCAGATGCGTTACAACATGAATAGATTCAATATTGCTACCCGAGAGCTTTGTAAATAATATTCGAACAAATCCCTGTAACTTAAAAATCACCAACCCGATTTCAGCTATTAGTTTGGATGTTTCAAATACATTTCTTGTCTGTTCAATTTCTTCTGTTGTGGTTACTTCAGAGGGTAATAACATATTACCTACCTGTGTTATTTTGTCAGGTGTAGTTACTTCAATTCTCAGGTATGATTATTTAAGACATGCTTCTTACCTGTGCAATTTCTTCAGGTTTGGTGACTTCAAACTTCAGGTGTGGTTACTTAAGACAGATACCATACACTAATTATTTACCTGTGCAATTTCTTTGGGTGCAAGCACTTCCAATTTTTCAGGTGTGGTTACGTAAGACAGGTGACATGCACACATTACTTACCTGTGCAATTTCTTCAGGTGTGGTTACGGGTTTTGACATTTTCTTCAATTCTTCAGTTACATGTTCAACTGCTGTCATCACACCTGAAAAAAAACCAAGAATGGTCTGCAATTGTATGTCTCGCATCAACATTATACTGTAAAGTAAGACAACTCCGCGAGTATAAAACTCCGTAACCATTAAGTGGTCACATGTAGTCTATGATCTTCAATCATATATTCATAAGTGTCAAAATACTTATATAGATTTTCAAGGTATTTCAGAGTAAGCTCAACAACTTCTGCTTTGACTGATGGGAAGGAAGGATGTTTCAATGATAATCAACAGAAGTTTGATATCTTAATTCATATTCTAACATGACCTGCCTTTTCCTTATATGAAACATAGAGAGACCAGCCATGGTATAACAAACGATATACCCATCGCTGTTCCGTTTTAATGACATACTCCCTTGTTTATAATATGACGTCATGCAATGTGTCGCAAACAATGGTTGTGACAAGGGCCCCACAAATAGCCGAAATTGGCTAAAAATCACCGAATTGGCAAATAAAACGCCGAATTGAAATTCGGTCATTGGTTTTTGAAGAAAGAAAGGAAGCATCTGAAAGTAGATTTTTGCTGTGTAACATTCCAGACGAAATGTAAGCCCCACCAAAAAGCTCTATAAACCTATGAAGAATGGGGGGGGGGGGGGGGTGTGTGTGTGTGTGTGTGTGTGTGTGTTAGAATGAGGTCTTTTTTGTCGTTTGTGGGGCCCTGGTTGTGACCTAATTTTCATTCACAAAATCATATTTTTTCAATGGAGGTAATCTCAACAGCCGAATTGTTTCAATGGACCTTTTTGTAAATAGGTAGCAAAATGTACTTCCAAAGAAAGTATTTGCATTGTTTATTTCAATTCTTTTTATCTACGTCATGTTAGAATTGAAATGATCAACATTTACCTGTGGTATATCGTCGAATAATACACGGACCTGAGTTCACATGTGGAAGAATATATCACAAGGTGGCAATGACAAACATAAGAATGTGATTTGAATAAAATTCTACTTATTGCTATGCTGTTTCAACATGTTCAGGACTGGTAGGTAAGTGCTTTAGTCTGAAGCATGTCTGGCTGTCTCCATATAATTATTACTAAGCCCGTTTCAATTTTGCAACACGAGAAAGTGTTTATAAATGAAAGAATCTTAGTTGGGCATTAAACTCCAATACTCAACACCAATCTGTAAAATTCTGGTACAAACAGAGATATGTTGATACCTTTACTAACAACAGCCAAAGTTTTGTTACATTTTTTAAAAACTACCTTCTGCCTTTTAAATTGGGAAAATTTAAAGTTCTGAAATACAGTGAACTGCATAATGACATGCTTGCAATAGCTTAGGATCCTCACTGCAAATATGTTATAATGTGACAATATCTAGTATATCACTGTTGTTTTGGGAATTTTAGTGATCAAATTGGGAAATCAAATTGGGAAAATTTAGTCATTTTCCCCAAGGGAAAACTACCTTTATTCGGTAGTAATTTTAGGCAAACAAAATCATTGACAGCCATCAACGTACCTTTACGTATTTCAATTGGATTAGCTCCCTTGCTGATTTTGTCAAATCCTTCCTTAGCGATAGTTCTAGCCAGTACTGTAGCAGTAGTTGTTCCATCACCAGCCTCTTCATTGGTGTTGTTAGCTACGTCTTGTACCAGTTTAGCACCAATGTTCATATACTTGTCTTTTAGGTCAATTCCCTTGGCAACGGTGACACCATCTTTGGTTATTTTGGGACTTCCCCAGCTTTGTTCTAAAATTACGTTTCTTCCCTGAAAAATTAAAATAAACAAATTTTAATTAATGCTTATTACACAATTCCTACTTAATAGATTAAAAGTTCCCACTTATTTCCCCATTGATAATATTTAAATACAGAGAGCTAACCACCAGTCATATATGAAGTTGTAGAAATACAGAGTGAAGTGGACTAATACTGTTTTGACCCAGTCAAGATTCTGTCACTTATGTTGAGGTGGACAGTTCTTGGATGGTGGAGTACCCAGAGAAAACTATCCACATCCAGCAAGTCAACCAACAAATGCCTCGCACTAGATTTAGTCAAAGTGGGATTTGAACCTTTAGATGAGAAGTGCTGTAATTAAAAACCATGTACTTTAGACATGTGGCCAC
Organism: Anadara kagoshimensis; assembly: GCA_021292105.1. Taxonomy (NCBI): domain Eukaryota; kingdom Metazoa; phylum Mollusca; class Bivalvia; order Arcoida; family Arcidae; genus Anadara; species Anadara kagoshimensis. Next base: position 43,470,180 of record CM037872.1, on the reverse strand, counting down.
AGAGGTATTTCAGATTAAAATGCAAGCTCTACCATAAGTGAAGGTTCTTTCTTTATCAAGCCACAACTATTGTGACAAGAGACATTTTCATGTGTGTACAGAAAATGAAAATCACCAGAATAAGTAGCACTGGAGTTTGAACCCACAACCCTCAACTTGGAAACCTAATGACAGTATGAATATGCCACTACTGCCATCCAATTGAGGTTGGATAAATAACATAAAATCAGTGTTCATTCATGATTTTTTAGATGGGACCTTTTTCAAAAATATTCTCTAAAACACCATAACATTAATATTTTTGCATTCATTTAATATTGAATTGGCCCACTAAGACCTTAACAATGGGGTCATTTAGCAAAATAAGGGACCAACGGCCCCATGACTCCTTTCTACAATGAGCACTGCAAAATCTATACAACTAATACTATAATATATACATGCATACCTTTGGTCCCATGGTAACTGCTACAGCATCGGCTAACAAATCTACACCTTGTATCATTAATGCTCTGGCATCTGCACCAAACTTGAGGTCTTTAGCATATGTACGTGACAGGGATGGTGCTATGTGCCTAGTAAGAGCAGGCCTGAGGATGTTTGGTAGGCGATACATGATGATGATGCTTTCTGTTCTGCAAGTAAAATACAAAAGTTTTCCTTAATGTTTATGTATGGCAGATAAAAATGTTTCACAAAACTGGAATACCAATTTAATAGCTGAAAGTGATCTTCAAACTGTTAACACAAATTATTCCCAGCTATCTTGAAAACTAACAACTTCAGATTAACCTTTAACCAATTTCTGATTTAGTAAGAGTTAAGAAACTATTAAAACTAAAGCCAGTTCTCCACCAATTTGTTACGTTACAATTGTATCGACTTTCATTTTAGTCTTAGATTTGGATATACCAGTATAATGGGGTCTTGGTTTTGGATAAAAAACAGAAACCTTAGACCCAATGAGTTTCAGTGTCAAACATTTATGCATTGTTGCAATAAACCCCAGATCTTGCATCAGACTGGGCTTAAAACTTTATTATTGACCTATGTGTCTTGGACCAGTGGGTTATTTTTTATATGGTCCAAAACCTAGAAGTAGAAATCTCAGACTCATTAGCTAGCAGTCTCAGGCCAGTTGTTTTCTATAAAAACATCACACATTTACAAGTCCATGCCACCTAGCTTACCACTATTATAAGATCAATTTTATCTCAAAATTTCAGCTCGGGGTGTATTTTTGGAATTTAACTAAGGAAAATATATTCAAGGTCATCGGACAATTAACATACGCCAGACCCATAGTGACCTTGAACTTTTTTGCAATACACGCATTTTAACTGATCAACCTTCTGGTGAATATTTGATTCTTCCAATGAGAATACTTCATTGACCAATGCATAGAGAATTCCACCCAAGCTCCAGGCCTGCCATAACAGCTAACCTTGGGAAAGTACAAGTCCTTTAAAGTTTAATGATGACCTTGACATTTGACCTATAGGCACCATTTATACTGCTTACTTATCATTTGACAAGAATCTGGATTCAGTCCCCGATTGCCATTTACCTTGAAATAATTTTACATAGATGTAGGAAATTTGCCTTCAGAAATACAGTTTGTTTAGAAAACAAGAATTTTAGTAAAATTTTGCTAAGAAAAAATTATGGATTCTGAATTACAGTAAAAATAAGATAATTGCAATATTATTAAATTTTATTTAAAAAACCAAAAGGGTTGTATAACACCTTATGTAACCACCATCAGCTGACCAACACTAATTATGCAACCAAGGCGTTCCATTGCATCATTTATGGTTACAATTAGTACCAAAATATTGATATAAGTGTACTTAAAACAGCAGACTAACACATCTTATCATGAAAACTCGCAAAAATATTAAAAACTTGGCCAAAAATTAAAATCTAATTGGTTAAAAAAAAAAGAGCATGTTGAGTTATAATTAAATGTCGACAATGACTGCTCCCCGGCATAAGGTCACAAAGTAATAGAAAATACGCATTTAAAGTCCGCGTCACATAATTAACAAAAAATGAGTGAAATGCAAAGACCAAAGCTATAATTACAAAAGGCTTCAAACGCAATAAGCAATATCAATACAATTTTAAAGACTGCGATCAAGATCTCTAAGCCGGCGGGGTGGCGAAACCCACGTGGGTAGATGGTTGAAACCTCAGAAAAATTAGACGCAATGTGGAAAACTACAGCGCATTTGTAGTTCAGAATTTTAAATGTCATTATGCTCGATGAAACTTCTGTTTTTCAAACCAAAAGTTGGATAAAAACTCATAAACAAATAATTACTTCTTCACGTGTGATACTTGCCTTGCTAGAACCAAACCGGAACTGGAGGCAAAAGGTGGAATACACTAGCGGCCCCGGCAATGTACATATTTGATGCAGCAAGGGCTACATATATTCCTGTCTAGCTATTCAGGTCAACAGACTACTTTTCATGCGTGATATTTTTTCTACCGAAAAGAACAAGTTATATGTCATCCGACAAGTGTTGTTTTTTTGTCATTAAAAGTGATAATTGGGCTTTAATCATCAAAAATTTTATTTAAATGACTTAACCAGTAATAACAGGGTCTTATTCTAAACCGTATATTCATTCATGATTACTAAAACCCCGTTTTTTCAGAGATTGTAGCCACATTTTACAAAACTTTACACATGTTCATGTGGCATCCTTTTATTAAGAATTGCCCTAATGCACAATGTCAGTCTCTGCTCAAAATCTTTTTTCAAAAAGTCTGTGCACTCTATAAAAAAAATCCGTCAATTTCACCAGAGACATATAAAACTCATATGTATATATATAAACCACTTAATGGTATTTAAAGTTCGTATATTTTTGCAATATAAGTACTGAAGAGATTTTATTTCCAGACACATAATTAAAAATAAAATAACGTTTCTTTATTCAATGCTTGTGAAAATAAAGGTTGTTAAAATAGTGTAACAGTTTCTATAAAATTAGTTGTATATGTAGGTTAAGAAAAAATCAGCAATTTCCATCTATTTACTATATAAATTTCTGGAAAAAAAATCGTTATCCGTAAATTATGCCAATTTTCAAAGTAATTTTGTAGAAGGATATTTGCCATTAACGTAAAAGTTTGAAAATCAAGATGCAGAAGAAATGAAAAATATCAATGTGAAATTATCATACTTTTAATTTAATGCTTTGCGTTTTTATTTTTTTTTATTTTCATTAAAATAATGATATCTAAGTAAATTACCACCTATTCACATACGTGAGGTTACTTCAAAGTTTACATGTTGGCATGTACTATACACATGCCCTGGCGGATCCCCTTGTGATCTCGATGCTAATTTGCATATCAAAAGTGGCCGCGATTTGTTACGGGATTTCGTGAAGTTGCCAATCTCGGGTTTTATATATACGTCTCTGCAATAATCTGATAATGGATTGATGGCGGCAGAATACAATTATGAAAACTATGAAGGTGGGAAACTAAATACAAATATTTTTAATAAATGACATTTAAACAAATATGATTTATTTAATAGGTAAAAGGTAAACAACACTGACCTGTCCGTTTGACCTTTCATTAGGAATAATTTATAAAGAAGGAACCACCCAATAAATGGGTAGTGTTAAGATCCAAGCATACACAATACACAAGTGTATTTTATGAGGTGAGTATTATCCCATGATGTATACAGAATATAACCTGTGTTCCCTATACATAGGTGCACTTGGTCCGTGATAAATATCATTTAAACTCGGAAAGGTCAAGCGGACAGGTCAAAGTTGTTTGTCTATACTCTGAAGCCAAAAGCACAGAAAGTAGGTAGTGTCAGCTTCTTTGTTTACGTAGTCTTGGATGGCTTAATCTGATTCCCAACAAACTAGTCTGTTGTAAATGAATAATAATAAAAAAAAAAAAAGAAAACGTGAATTTGCGACATTGCATTTCTTTGAATGAAGAATGACCAGATGAGGAATGAATGGCTTTTTTTCTCAAAGTACTGACCGTGTTTGTTTATTCCAAATATGCATGTTTGGGGCCAACAATTATCCATTCGGATATTACCGAATGTTTCTATAAGGCACAAAGATCAAACCAAAGTAGTTCCGATCAGACGAATTTTCTTTTTCTAGAGAGTTCGACAACACGTGAAGTGTGTGTCCGTTTCAACCTTGGTGATAACTTCAGCTGCAAAGAAAAACAAGAAAATGGTAATTACTTGTAATTGTGATAAATTTTGTATATTGATGCATTATAATTTACTTCTCTGCTCTTTCACACGTGTTTGTGAATGATCTGCGTTTTAATGGTGATCTTCACATGGTAGTGCGGCATGTTGCAGGGAGCAGTCATTCTATGATTAAAAGATATCTTTTAATAGGTGATTTGAGTTACAGAGGTTGAATACACTAATTTGTAAAAAGAAAAATCAAATACAATTTAGTAATTGTTAGAATTTGCAACATGCAAAGTAGGGATAAAATTATTTTTTAAATAAAAAAAATGCCCTTGGTAATTTGAATGTAGTAAATTTTATAATGAATCTTGGTCCTGTGATTTGCAATGAGAAGGATAAATTTGTGTAATTTAGATTCTAGTTTAATAACAAAAAAAAAAAAATCAAAAAAATCCTTTCCCTCTGCCTCTGAAAATCGAACAACAGTCACCCATTTGTATTGCAAACATCACTACTGAACCTTTACAGGGTTTGCGGTGGCCTGATGGATAAGACGTCGGTCTACATATCCAGTCTCTCACCACTGTGAGTTGGAGTCCCACTCGGACAACGTGGGAAAGTAAATTTTCCTTGCCGTTGGCCTTTACTGGTTCACCAGGTGTCAGTATAATGTGATTGGAGTTGTACTCTTGTCTGCTGCGTACTGACTTGGTGAGCTATCACCTTAAACTTGGCTTAAAGTCGCCCAACCAGTGCCAACCAGTTTTAATTCCCCGAGTCAAGGAAAGGGGTTTTTTCTTTGTTATTTGAAACAAGTATTTACATTAAAATGGTGTTTCTACTGTCCCAAGCAGTGCATGCAGTAATGTCGTATATTGGAATACTATGATAATGTGGAATTTGGCCCAGCTGAACTGTCCGAAAACAATAAATTTTCAGATGATTTTCCATTTGGGATATGTTCACAACAAATAAACATAACTCTTCAATTCTACAGAAAGCTGAAGGCTTATTAAAGTTATTCAAGAAATTTTTATTTTACCTTTTACAGGCTGGAGCCATGAAGAAATTCTTGCCACTTTTCGACCGTGTCCTGGTTGAAAGATTTGCTGCAGAGGTGAAGACAAAGAGTGGTTTAATGTTACCAGAAAAGTCTGTTGGTAAGGTGTTAGAAGCCACTGTTGTAGCTGTTGGACCTGGAAGTCGGGACAGGGTAAATTAATATTTTTTTAAGCCTTTTGTCTCGAGATAGGAGCTAGCAAAAACCAAGATCCATTGATTACAAGACCTGATACAGGCTCCAATGTGTTGCTTTTTATATAAAAACTTTAACTAAAATGTTTGCATTAAAGTTATAAATATGACTGCATGACTGCCAGATATTTGTTAAGGCCTCTACTGGTTAGTTTGGTGCCAGTATAATGGACCGAGTGGTCTGCACTGTTTATATGACATTGCTGGCAAGTCGGTGTTCTAACACTTCTTGTGTTTTGTTTAATCATTGTGAAGTTTTGATTAATTAGAAAATAAAATGTGAATAGCTAAAACGATGCAGATGGGTTGACATGGCATTCAACCAGCCAATTAGCTGGTAAAAGATTTAAAGCTAATATACAAAGATACAAATTTTCACTAATTTCACTGGTTTAAACCAACAAAAGTTTGAACAACTGAAACTAGCAGAATTCAAGAAAATGTAATCTTTTGTTATTTTATTTTCAGGATGGAAAAGTTATACCACCAAGTGTTAAAAGTGGAGACAAGGTTTTATTACCAGAATATGGAGGAACTAAAGTCACATTAGAGGAAAAGGTATGCAGTAATTCTTTTTGACTTAATTTACCACAAAATACAAGAAGTTTCCCCTTTGACTTAAATTTGATTTAAATTTCCTAATTTGACCATTCCAATTCCCAGAAACAACAGTGATGCACTAAAATAAATTTCATATATTGTCACAATATGACATCTTTGTATTGAGGAACCTAGCTATTTTAAGCATGTCATAATGCAGTTTGCTTTATTTCAGAAGTTTAAGTTTCCAAATTTCAAAGGTAGAAGACGCTTTTTAAAAAATGTATTAAAATCTCTGGATATATGAGATGTACGGTAGCTTGATCTCTCGATACACAACTCATTCCAACCTGTATCAATATCAACACTTGATCTCTCGATACACAACTCATTCCAACCTGTATCCATATCAGCTCTTGATCTCTCGATACACTACTCATTCCAACCTGTATCGATATCAACTCTTGATCTCTTGATACACAACTCATTCCAACCTGTATCGATATCAACTCTTGATCTCTTGATACACAACTCATTCCAACCTGTATCGATATCAACTCTTGATCTCTTGATACACAACTCATTCCAACCTGTATCGATATCAACTCTTGATCTCTTGATACACAACTCATTCCAACCTGTATCGATATCAACTCTTGATCTCTCGATACACAACTCATTCCAACCTGTATCCATATCAGCTCTTGATCTCTCGATACACAACTCATTCCAACCTGTATCGATATCAACTCTTGATCTCTTGATACACAACTCATTCCAACCTGTATCGATATCAACTCTTGATCTCTTGATACACAACTCATTCCAACCTGTATCAATACCAACTCTTGATCTCTCGATACACAACTCATTCCAACCTGTATCAATATCAACTCTTGGATGAAGCTTAACTATTTCGAGCTTTCTTCAGAAAAGAAATTTTAACACATGTAGTAATAAACAGCTAAAATATGTAAAATTCTGGGGACCATACTAAGTTTTAGGTACCATGGGCTACTGGACCCCTGCTAATCTTAATCCCTGTGACAGACAGAACTGAAGCTTCTATGTATTATAGTTTGAAGCTAACCTGTAAAAAGGGCCATTTCCATATATTTGTACCTGTACATCTGTATTGTTTTTAAAGTAATTTATTAATACTATATATTTATACAAATTTTCTTTTCTTTTTGTTTCAGGAATACTTTTTATTCAGGGATAGTGATATTTTAGGAAAATTTGAATCATAGACTCTACAAACAATAATCAAAGTTAACAAACTGATAAACCTGTGATTGTTTTAACCAGAGAGACTCGTGTAATGAATACATGATGTACAGTTGTGATGTACAGTTTCCAGATACAGGATGAAATCATGATTATCTCCCTTTGACCATAACATCTATCACAGTCATTTTGTCAGTGGGAGATTTTTAGGTTTCTTGTTGAAGAAATTTATGTAAATTTTCATTTCAAAAACAGAATTCAAATTTACATATATATTAAGTTGCTAAATGTGACTATCATATAAACATTGAAGTTTTAGTAAAAATGGAAGTTGATTTGTCATTCATTTGAGGACAATTCGAACACATTTTATACAAAATATTAAATAAAAACACAAAAAAAAATCATCAGATTTTATTCATGCTCCATAATTCACTAGCCTGTCAACTTTTGTAGGATAATGGTATAATCCAAATATCAAAATAATGGATCATTCCATTGTAAAACTTAGGGTCGGTTTCAGTAAAATCACTGTCGGGAACAGATTTTATTGTTTTAAGAATGTAGTTTTGTAATAGCAGTGTCTGTTTGTATAGATGTCACTAGAAGAGTGTTTTATTATTTTGAGAGAGTATAATTTTTTTCATTTGTAAAATGTATCATTAAATATCAAAAATAACCAATTTTGAAATCATGTTTTATTATTTTTATGCCTACATGCTGCCTAGTTGCAATTGCTACCATAGTATTGCTACCACTATGGTAGCACAGTTGTTGGAGGGCTCGCTCATGGGTTCAAACCCCAAGACTTGAAAAAAGTAGTGACTTCTTTTGGCAAGTAGAAATAAATGTTGGGGGCTCTTTCTGAAGAGATCTTAAAAACCATTGTCCTGTGTCATGTCAGGTGTAGCATGTTAAAGAACCCTCCCAGGCCCCTCTGCACATTGCAAAGCCACTACAAAGGTAAACATTTGTGTCACTTCACCTATAGCTAGTGTTGCCTTATGTCCCACCAGGGACGAAGAGGATAGGTAGGTACCTATAGCTAGTGATGTCTTGATATAAGTGAAATTTTATTGACTGGGAACTAAAACCTAATTCAATTGATCAATCATTGTAATTGCTGTGTTCACCAGTTAGATTACCAGACTATTAGGTTTTTATGTGGACAATGTTTGACCTCCAAAAAGGTCCTTACAAGGGCCCCATGTCAATTTTTACTTGGTCCACATTCAAAGTCACAAAGACCTTAAATAGTAAGGACTTCAAAGGCTTGAAACTTAATGTATAACATCAGGGCATGAAGTCCTACCAGATTTCAGAAGCTGGTTGATCTTGACCCACTGGGGTAGCTCAGTTGGTAGAGTGCTCACGCCGCAAGTGGGATGTTGTCAGTTCAAACCCTGACCGGGTCTGACCCAAAAGTGGGTAGTGACTGTTCTTTCACTAAGCACTCTTCGTGAGGAAATGAAAGTTGTTGTTCTTTTGGATAGAAAATTTGGAGGTCCCATGTCATGGTAGGCTTGGCACCAGTAAAGAACCGTGCTGTATAATGCCATCAGCGCAACACACGGGCAAAATTTCTGCACCTTTGCCTATAGCTGGCGACGTCCAATATAAGTGAAATATTCTTGATTGGGACGTAAAACACCATTACTCAACTCTTGATCCACTGGTACATTCAGTACTAAAGTAGTAAAACCTTAAAGCATATTCATGATCCAATAGGCCTGTAAGTTTGAAACGACATATATAACATCAACCGTTTCGGCAGTTCAGTTGGTAGAGTGCACGCTTATGTGGGAGGTCGTGGTTTGAGCCCGGCCAGGGTCTGGTCGGGTTGAAAATATGTAGTAACCGTTCTTCCACCAAGCACTCGATATTTAGAAATGAAAGTGGGGGGTCCTTCGGAAGATGCCCCAAGAATCGATGCCCCGTGTCACAAATGGTATGTTAAAGAACATACCGTCCCTGAGCGTACTGCAAACGTCAAAACTCCGCCACGTTCTTATAACTGTTGACATCAATGTGTCGTATACCATCTTTAATGTATTTTATGATTAAATTTTTAAAAAATGGTATATGACAAACGTATAAGTGACTGGGGCGTAAATCTCCATTCTTTTCCAGTTAAAAAAATATTGTCGGGTAAGCTACTTTTCAGGCAATCATGAGCCGTGGTCGGAAAAGTGCCTTTCCGTCGATTTCACTCCGACTCCAATTAGTTCGAGTAGAAAAACTCAAGACAGACAAATACAGCAAATGCGAATAAAAGTACCTTGAACATTATATAAGAAGGGTATAAATTTTCAAAATTTACTTTGACTGGGAGGTAGAACTCGTTTGGCTTGCTCTTAAAGACAACCAAGCTTATTTAAAGTCACAGCAAGCTTTCAGTATTTAAACATCCAAAGGGTGTCGATAGGGACTTTTTTAAATTCTTTATCTTTAGAAGCCCTCTAACCCCGACCCCCTTTAACGAGTTGGTTAACCAAAATTCGTATTTTGTTTCGGACAAGATTCCTGTTCAAAAGTTAAAGCAGGTAACTGTTATTGCCAATTAAATGCATTACGGTATTTGAATATCCTTCTAGAATTTAAATAAAGCACTGAATTTTCGCTAACCATATTATTTTGGTTAATCTAACGGAGCAATTGTCTTGTTTTGATTGATTACGGTCATTTTTAAGAGAACATTAATATTTAGCTGCATGACATGGACACGTGTGACCAGGGTTAATGATTAATCAATATAAATGTCCCTTAAAAGGTGATATAAAACAGTATTCGTAATCAGATAGGTAAAGTTTGCTACTAGTAACTGGCTACTTGTAGAACAAAAGTTAGCTACTAGTAGCCAGTTACTAGTAGCTAAATTTACCTATCTTTCGTAATCACACATTTTGCATGGGCGCGTGTGTTGTCTAATGAATCACAAGATGAACTTGATCATTATTTTTTATTTTTCTCACATGCACAAATTAAAGCAATAGCCTGCTTTCGAGGAACAAGACAGGACACCACAGTCTGTTTCCGAGCATAAGAATCACGTTCCTTATAAAGATGTTTTAACACCTATTTTTTATAATTGAGATTAAACTGATTTTTAGATTTTATAAAGATGTTTTCAATGTATCATGCCGGGTATATATGTTCTAAGGTGTTAAATGTATAATGAATCAGTCTCGTGTGGTTCCGATCTACCAACAATATTGTCTAAAATCTTGACGAAATGGCAACTTGAAATGAATAAAAGAGCATAAAGCTTCATATCCCATAGTTCATCAGTAGAACCACTTACGTCATCGCGATTGTTCGCGCCCGGAACAGTTTGTTTCTAGGCAACGCACAACAGATAGATCACGTCATGGTTTTGCCTAGCTATCTAATGGCTGTTTTTCTGTTCTAAACAAAATACTGCTAAATAACTATGTAGAAGTAACGACATTGTCTTTTCCAACTGTGGTTGCAGCGTTCTAAACGCTATGCCAAAAGAAAGGCTGCCAAAATTATGTAATCCATGTAAAACAAAGAAAAATGATGAAGAGGAGGACGCGAAACCGGAATTCTGTAGCGCTATCGGAATATCGAGTCTTAAGAAAAAAGTAAGTTTTGATGCTAGTAGTGTGACATCGTCTATTGAATCCTTACCGCCCATCAAGAAAGTTCCGAAAAAGAAACCCAATCTCGGATCCTGGGACAGAGCACAGATTGATGCAAAAAGAATTCTAAATTCTTGGGCTTACAGAATTCCAGGTCACGAACGATTGATCTATGGCGGCCACTTGTCGCCAAAATTCTTCAACGAAATCTGTTACGGATGGCGTCGGATACCCGGGGATGAGGACTTTAACTATAAGCGTTTGTACATGGTAAAGCGTGAGCAACCCCTGTGGGTACCGAAGAAACCGGCAAGCTTAGCGTGTCGGAGGGTAGAGAGAGCAATTGTAGAGGCAAGGGATCGACAAAGAAAATTATTAAACAATATATCTGAACAAGCTGATAAATATACAAAAAGACAAAATGCCGTGCTAACAAGAAAGGCGGCCGCCATCGACAGTCGGATAACGTCGTATCTAAGGAATGTAGAACGTAGATACAATGTACACCCGCCAAGATTGAGAACTCCGGGTAAATGTGGCGCCAATGTTGATATTTTGCAGAAAAATCACCAATCAGAACCGTCTTATGCTCACGGGTCACCTTCATCATCATCCTCTGGGGAATCCTGTGAAAATATCTGTCTGGAATCCTCAGAATTTGATTTTCAAAGGCAAGACTGATTTTAATAACAAAATTAATTTTTGCTAATAAAATGCTTCACCTAGTGTTTGCGTTAAGCTTGTATGACCATTGCTGTTTTTATTTGTTTTGTGACGCGAGTTAATCATAGGCCGTTTTATCTGCCTTGACGATGGTAAGACATTTTTGATATCGCTACCATCGTATCAATATTAAAAAATGTCTTACCATCGTTAAGGCAGATAATTCGACATAGTGTCAATCATGGCAATCATAATGAGACCACTGAAGCTACATTCTGGTTTTGACAGGCTGGTGGTAAGCTTTAATGGTGTTTTTCGTTCCAGTTACTGAGATCATTTCAATCGCATCAAGGCGTTCATTCAAGAACGATTGTGGAAACCAGAGAATACCACCGACCTTCGGTTAACTAACTAAGAAAAACTCTCCAGTGGAATTTGAACATATCCGATACTCTGACTTCGGACGGCTTTGTTGTAATAAAAAACAAACATACTCATCCATGTCCGAATCACAATCCAGAAGCAAAGTAAAAAAAATTGGAACTGACAAGTTAGGTTAGACACGTGAATTTCCACCAGGGAAGTGAGGCCGGGTGCTCCGGAAGGGTAAGCATCTCCTGTTTAGCTAGCTACACCCGCCAGGTGTGTAATCAAAATTACGTGAAAGGAACATGGAACTATGGGACGTCAAATATATCCAGGGCAATCTTGTACACAGAGACATCAAACTTATCAACAATTCTGTGATGACGGCCATAAAAATTTTGTGGGCCTTGATAAGCTTAGGCATTATAACGTTACCTCATTCACATTCAACAGGTTTGAACTATACACGAGCAACTACTACGACCTGATAGACAACCAGAATATATCAACAGAATCGACATCACCTTTCAAAAAAAATCAGTCAAACCATTAGGAATCAGCAGTCCAAAAACATGTCAAACATCAACTTGCTAATCGCCTCAACTCTACTTAACACCACACAGATCATCAACTTCGTCAGAACACCGCGCCTAACACTACAAGCGAGAAACATGTAAACAAAACTACATCAAGGCTGTTGATGTCAATGATTTTGTTGTTGCCACAATGATTTGTCATCTCCATCTTCCATGCGACATTCATCAAGTCATGGTGTCATATCCCATTTTTTCAAAATGATTTTGTCGATAGATTAAAAGTTCAACTTTATACTTCAGCGGTATCTTTTAACTGTGAAAGGGGGAGCAGGGCTGGGGCTTTAATCCATATGAAGTTCTTCTATTCTAAATAGGACCCAGCTTAAAACTTATAAGCTCTTCAGTGAAGACGAGAGCTGTTTAGGTCGGAAGTGTAAACATAGATTCATGGATTAGTATGTTTGTTTTTGATTTAATCAAAACTGTATAAATACTTTTAAACAAAACCAGATAAATCATTTATTTATTTATTTATTTATTTATTTATTTATTTATTTATTGGTAAGACTATGCCTAATCAAATGAAATATGAGAATTATGTGCACACTGACCGAAAAAATGACTAAATAAGCTGAAACATACTGTGACAAATAGAAGCACCGGAGCCGAAGTCTTACAGCGGACGGTGTCATATACAGTAAGTTACTAAGACAGTAAAGCTAAAGTTTCGAATACAGTCAGTAATATTGCTGGATCATGGGATCCACATAAAATGCAGAAGACCTAAGATCACAAACGCGGCCAGGAAACAGATATGAAGATCCACACACCTCCCCCGTATATTTACAGGCTGATCAATTCGACGGATTTATCCTTTTTTGACCGCCGCGGGATTTGTACCATACTAGGGAAACGGGTAAACGGACGGATAAAATGAAAAGGTCATATTACAGGGATTTTTTTTCCATTTTGAGAGGTTTTTAATTAAAAGTACTAAAAATTCAGATTTTTGTATGGAAATTCACGATACCAAAATCAAACACTTAACGATAAAAAAGTACCTACTGTATTTCCATAAATTCAGTGCACATGGAAAATGCAAGAATAAAGTCGTATTTTCCAACAAACTCACAAAAATTGTCAAAACTTGATACAAAATATACTACCTAATAGGGAAAAATATTTTTCATTCATGAAAAAGTGAACTTAATTCTGTACATAGAGCTTTTTTTAAAAAAACTTTTTAAGAAAACAACAAATATGACTATGTAAAAATTATCTATTCTGTACCTTCTTACTTGGAACAACTATAAACGTTATGTCATAATTTTAATATTCATGATCATCACACCTGGAAAAACCCCGAGGAACAATGACCTACCTGACCCTAAATGCCCAATTGGTGTATAAACTTGATCAAATTTCCACAATTTTCGCAAAATTTCTGTATGACTGAACAATAATGCTTTTAATTAAAAATATAATTTGGTTAGGTCAGTGTATTTTAAATGCATTTTATTGATAGTTTAATGGAAACATTTTCAATTCAAAGAAATAAAGAATAAAAATCACTGATGTGCCATCAATTTATGGAAATACAGTATATGGCGACCTTGCACACTTAAAAAGTACCGATCTGGACAAATAAATAAATTTGATTGGTCAGCATGTATTTAGCTTAACTTTAGTTTAAATGTATCATTTATTTTGGAAATAGTTTAATTTGAATCTCAAAAAGTGCCTACTGAATGACAACCTTGCACACTTAAACTGTACCGGTCTGGACAAATAAATTTGATTGGTCAGCATAAACAGAGAATTTAGCTTAACTTCAGTTTAAATGTTTTATTTATTTTGGAAATGTTTTCAATTTCTGGGTTTAATTTGAAACTCCAAGCATACTAGATCTAGTAAACTTTGTTTCGTCTCCGTTCGGAATCCGGGATGATTTTGAAAAAAAGTGATAAAAAGCAACTGATCTAAAAAAAAAACTAAAAAAAAAAAAAAACAACTAAACTTGTAAATAAAAATAAAATGAATAATGTGAAGGAAAAAAAAAACGTTTTACAATTTTGAAAAATCGCGGTTTTCGTAACTCAGGGGCGGATACAGGATTTTTTGAAAGGGGGGGGGGGGGTGTTGAGAACTATCCAGGATTTTTTGAAAGGGGGGGGTGAGATCTATACAGGATTTTTTAAAGGGAGAATTATATCAATGCTAGATGCGAGCGCCGAAGGCGCGAGCTTCCAGAGACGATGGGTCTAGGGCAGAGCCCCGATGGGGGCCAAGAAAATAATTTTAATCAGTTAATATCCCACTCTCTCTCTCTCTTTAAATTTTTCAAAGGGGGGGTTGCAACCCCCGCAACCCCTCCCCTAAATCCGCCTCTGTTAACTCCATCAATGCATTACCAGGTTCATCGTCCTTGATACTTAAGGTTTAGCAAGTATCGGTGGGAAATACGCTAAGGAAAAGTAATCCTGCTAAACCGGAAACAACCAAGAGCGGGCGAAACGCGAAAATGTGAAAATGGTTAGACGAAGTGATGCCCTTTATCAACCGGCTGCTGGAGTTTATACAGACTTTGAAAATATTCTACAGAAATTTGCAGAAACTGACACAGTCAGATATGAGAAATTTGCTGAAATATGGCGGGAAACAAAGATGTCGTACTTTTATGCAGGACGACAATCGGACAGAGAAGTTCGCGAGGTAGATCTATCAATCGACATCTTTCGTTTTCCCCACGTAAATTTTATTGCAGACAGTGTAAGGCTCGATTCTGAGAATTTATCTTACAACACTGTAGCTGGTCACGCTTAACTGACATGTCTTTCTTTACTCGGGTTTCCTCTACATTTGGCAAAAAACCGCCTCAACATCTGCATCTCGCCATCTGATTAAAAATCCCTCCAATGTTGGAGCATCTCTTTCAGTTTTTTTTTTTTGATAAGTCGAGCACAATATGTTAGGTTCCAAAAACTGAAATCCAATGAAACTTGTGTTTTGTTAATTTTAACTAAAATTTTTCAGTCACCTCAAACAGAGACATATAATACCCGAGATGGCAACTTCACGAAATCCCGTAATAAATCGCGGCCACTTTTGATATGCAAATTAGCATCGAGATCACAAGGAGATCCGCCAGGGCATGTGTATATAGTACATGCCGACAGGTAAACTTTGAAGTAACCTCGCGTATGTAAATAGGTGGTAATTGACTTAGATATCATTATTTTGATTTAAAAAAAACCGCAAAGTTGCGTTTAATTAAAAGTATGATAATTTCACATTGATATTTTTCATTACTTCTGCATCTTGATTTTAAAACTTTTACGTTAATGACAAATATCCTTCTACAAAATTGCTTTGAAAATTGGCATGATTTACGGATAACGATTTTTTGCAGAGATTTATATAGAAAATAGTTGGATTTTTTTCTTAACTTACATATACAGCTAATTTTATAGAAACTGTTACACTATTTTAACAACCTTTATTTTCACAGGCATTAAATAAAGAAACGTTATTTTATTTCTAATTACCGGTATGTGTCTGGAAATAAAATCTCTAAAGTACTTATATTGCAAACATATATGATTTTTTATATATACATATGAAAGTGACAATTCAAATAAATAAATAAATAAATAAATAAATAAAATAAAGTGTTTATTTGCATGTGGTTCTAATATTAATTTAGCGAATGTGAGAATTTTATTTCTGTGTCGATTGTCATGGACTGGATAAAAATATAATTTTTTATTCTTTTATTACAAAAAAAACTGTCACGAGTATATAGTCAATTAAACGATTTATTTATTAATTTTAACTGCAGTTTTGCTTGTTTATTGGACATTCCTCATTGAGAGAATCCCCTCGTCACTAATCCCTTTGCAGGTTCGAAGTGTATCCATCCTCAGTATCGGTAGTGATTACATGAGCTATCGATGTTCATTAATTACCCGTAAAACCGGATATCACTAATTAAATTCCTAATTCCCTAATACCTTATCGTGTACACAAGTTTTTTCTTCACACAGAGAGAGAGAGAGAGAGAGAGAGAAAAGACGAAGCGCACGAAAATTGAAAATAATAAAATTCTTATCATAGTGGCAAGTATACCCCCAACCCGTCAAAAGATGAAAATTTCAATTTTTCTCATTTTTAAATTCAAGAAAAACCAATATTTATTTCAAATTTGTAGCAAACTTGTTACAATGGGTATAAGTATAAAACATGTGCAATTAGAATTTTAGTGAAAAATTGAAAATTAACAAATCCTTTATCAAAGTGGCAAGTATACCCCCAACCCGTCAAAGGATGAAAATTTTAATTTTTCTCTCATTTTTAAATGCAATAAAAACCAATTAATTTATTTCAAATTTGTATGCAACTTGTTTCTTACAATGGGTATAAGTATTATAAACATGTTGCAATTAGAATTTTAGTAAAAAATTGAAAATTATCAAATCCTTTATCAAAGTGGCAAGTATACCCCCAACCCGTCAAAAGATGAAAATTTCAATTTTTCTCTCATTTTTAAATTCAATAAAAACCAATTAATTTATTTCAAATTTGTATGCAACTTGTTTCTTACAATGGGTAATAGTATTATAAACATGTTGCAATTAGAATTTTAGTAAAAAATTGAAAATTATCAAATCCTTTATCAAAGTTGCAAGCATACTCCCAACCCGTCAAAAGATGGAAATTATAGTTTTTCTCTCATTTTTAAATTCAATAAAAACCAATTAATTTATTTTAAATTTGTATGCAACTTGTTTCTTACAATGGGTATAAGTCTTATAAACATGTTGCAATTAGAATTTTAGTAAAAAATTGAAAATTAACAAATCTTTTATCAAAGTGGCAAGTATACCCCCAACCCGTCAAAGGATGAAAATTTTAATTTTTCTCTCATTTTTAAATGCAATAAAAACCAATTAATTTATTTCAAATTTGTATGCAACTTGTTTCTTACAATGGGTATAAGTATTATAAACATGCTGCAATTAGAATTTTAGTGAAAAATTGAAAATTAACAAATCCTTTATCAAAGTGGCAAGTATACCCCCAACCCGTCAAAGGATGAAAATTTTAATTTTTCTCTCATTTTTAAATGCAATAAAAACCAATTAATTTATTTCAAATTTGTATGCAACTTGTTTCTTACAATGGGTATAAGTATTATAAACATGCTGCAATTAGAATTTTAGTGAAAAATTGAAAATTAACAAATCCTTTATCAAAGTGGCAAGTATACCCCCGAACCGCAATAGTTCGCTGCGGGCTAATAGCGGTATATAGGAGTTGCCAATCTCGGGTTTTATATGTCTCTGCCTCAAACTTAAATATTTCAGTCCTTTGAATTTGATAAACTGACAAAACATGTTTAGATAACCATGTAGTGTAATTTACACTCCTAGAGCTGTAGTCTTGGGTAGCTCGGCGGTAGAGCATCACGCTCCGGAGCAGAAGGTCATGTGTTCGATCCCCGTCCTGGGTATAACTATTTAAGGTTTCTTCAGCTTAGTCACTTCAGCTACTGTATCTTGGTGCATTCATGTTATAAATAATTGGTATTTATCTCAAACTTTCCTCATGGCTTCAGTAATTTGCTGATTATTTCCTCAAATTAACAAACAGTCATGTATTTTATTTGATTTTCAGTTCATAGAGGAATGTTTCAGGATTGCAATTAAGTTTTGGTTACCACCATATAACTTCCAAGTTCGTGTTGGTGGACTTTATCTCATATATGGAATCTACTTAACCCAACCAGTTGTACCGAAAGTCAGGGTGAGTATCCAATTGTTAGGTTCTATTGTCTGTGTTACAAATCAGACACCTCCAGAGACGACTCTCCCTATTCTACAAAATCTACAATGAACAGACATCAATATACCACTATATATCCGGAGATCAGCTAGAACTTCCAGATCACACTACTCTTCATTGATACAGCTTCCATCAAACTCTTAACGCCTACAAATACAGCTTCTTTCCTAAAACTATACTGGACTGGAATTCACTGTCATGTATATTATACTGCAGAAGAATTCAACACTAGACTGCAACAGAACACTCTTTTGAAAAAATCCAGTTTGTTTTTAATTGTATATACACTGCAGTATCGCTGCTGTTTTTAACCTGAGGTGGCAAAAGCTTTGCGGCCACTTAATGACACCATTGGATCTGATGCCTCATGGCCCTGTCCAGTATAGAAGTAGAAGTAGACATGTATCACTCCCACTAAACAAATATTCTGATGTTTTCAATTTGAAAAATATTATAGTAAAAAAGGTAGAGTGGAGTAATATTTTGTTATGCCCTATGTCGAGATTCTTTCACTTGTTTGGAAGTGGCAAGTTTTGAGACAGTGCAGTTTACCATAGTGCTTGAAAACATCCTTTACATTTAGCAAGCACAATTTCTCACACTAGGATCAGATCTGGCCAAGTTGGATTCAAACCCAGTCAGTGAGAAGCACTGTGCTATGATCAGTAAGTCAGCGTTTTAGCACACTTGACAATTAAAGCCCTGATTTGAAACAACAAAGACAAAACTTTAGTAGTTAACCATAATTATGTTTATAAAACGTGTATGCAAATATTGGAGATTTGTCATACTTGTAGGGGGCACTGAGAGATAACTAAAGATGAAAACTGTAATATTGATCAGGTTTCTATGATACCTGTTCAGTTTATACTTATTACCAATCTACATATAATTCATTAGGATATTGCAATCTGATTGGTTAACTGTTTTAAGATGATATCTCTGGCAATATTAATCTAATTTCCATGAAACTTGTTCATTATTTATATTTTTTAGGTCAGAGTAACACTGTCTCAGTGGCAGAGTATTAAGGTGTTTCAGACTGTTCATTATTTATATTTTTTAGGTCAGAGTAACACTGTCTCAGTGGCAGAGTATTAAGGTGTTTCAGACTGTTCATTATTTGTATTTTTTAGGTCAGAGTAACACTGTCTCAGTGGCAGAGTATTAAGGTGTTTCAGACTGTTCATTATTTATATTTTTTAGGTAAGAGTAACACTGTCTCAGTGGCAGAGTATTAAGGTGTTTCAGACTGTTCATTATTTATATTTTTAGGTCAGAGTAACACTGTCACAATGGCTGAGTATTAAGTTGTTTCAGACTGTTCATTATTTATATTTTTTAGATCAGAGTAACACTGTCTCAGTGGCAGAGTATTAAGGTGTTTCAGACTGTTCATTATTTATATTTTTTAGGTAAGAGTAACACTGTCTCAGTGACAGAGTATTAAGGTGTTTCAGACTGTTCATTATTTGTATTTTTTAGGTCAGAGTAACACTGTCTCAGTGGCAGAGTATTAAGGTGTTTCAGACTGTTCATTATTTATATTTTTAGGTCAGAGTAACACTGTCTCAGTGGCAGAGTATTAAGGTGTTTCAGACTGTTCATTATTTATATTTTTAGGTCAGAGTAACACTGTCTCAGTGGCAGAGTATTAAGGTGTTTCAGACTGTTCATTATTTATATTTTTTAGGTCAGAGTAACACTGTCACAATGGCAGAGTATTAAGGTGTTTCAGACTGTTCATTATTTGTATTTTTTAGGTCAGAGTAACACTGTCTCAGTGGCAGAGTATTAAGGTGTTTCAGACTGTTCATTATTTATATTTTTAGGTCAGAGTAACACTGTCTCAGTGGCAGAGTATTAAGGTGTTTCAGACTGTTCATTATTTATATTTTTTAGGTAAGAGTAACACTGTCTCAGTGGCAGAGTATTAAGGTGTTTCAGACTGTTCATTATTTATATTTTTTAGGTCAGAGTAACACTGTCTCAGTGGCAGAGTATTAAGGTGTTTCAGACTGTTCATTATTTATATATTTTAGGTAAGAGTAACACTGTCTCAGTGGCAGAGTATTAAGGTGTTTCAGACTGTTCATTATTTATATTTTTAGGTCAGAGTTACACTGTCTCAGTGGCAGAGTATTAAGGTGTTTCAGACTGTTCATTATTTATATTTTTTAGGTAAGAGTAACACTGTCTCAGTGGCAGAGTATTAAGGTGTTTCAGACTGTTCATTATTTATATTTTTTAGGTAAGAGTAACACTGTCTCAGTGGCAGAGTATTAAGGTGTTTCAGACTGTTCATTATTTGTATTTTTTAGGTCAGAGTTACACTGTCCCAATGGCAGAGTATTAAGGTGTTTCAGACTGTTCATTATTTGTATTTTTTAGGTCTGAGTAACACTGTCACAATGGCAGAGTATTAAGGTGTTTCAGACTGTTCATTATTTGTATTTTTTAGGTCAGAGTTACACTGTCCCAGTGGCAGAGTATTAAGGTGTTTCAGACTGTTCATTATTTATATTTTTTAGGTAAGAGTAACACTGTCTCAGTGGCAGAGTATTAAGGTGTTTCAGACTGTTCATTATTTGTATTTTTTAGGTAAGAGTAACACTGTCTCAGTGGCAGAGTATTAAGGTGTTTCAGACTGTTCATTATTTGTATTTTTTAGGTAAGAGTAACACTGTCTCAGTGGCAGAGTATTAAGGTGTTTCAGACTGTTCATTATTTATATTTTTTAGGTAAGAGTAACACTGTCTCAGTGGCAGAGTATTAAGGTGTTTCAGACTGTTCATTATTTATATTTTTTAGGTAAGAGTAACACTGTCTCAGGGGCAGAGTATTAAGGTGTTTCAGACTGTTCATTATTTGTATTTTTTAGGTAAGAGTAACACTGTCTCAGTGGCAGAGTATTAAGGTGTTTCAGACTGTTCATTATTTATATTTTTTAGGTAAGAGTAACACTGTCTCAGTGGCAGAGTATTAAGGTGTTTCAGACTGTTCATTATTTGTATTTTTTAGGTCAGAGTAACACTGTCTCAGTGGCAGAGTATTAAGGTGTTTCAGACTGTTCATTATTTATATATTTTTAGGTAAGAGTTACACTGTCACAATGGCAGAGTATTAAGGTGTTTCAGACTGTTCATTATTTGTATTTTTTAGGTAAGAGTAACACTGTCTCAGTGGCAGAGTATTAAGGTGTTTCAGACTGTTCATTATTTATATTTTTTAGGTCAGAGTAACACTGTCACAATGGCAGAGTATTAAGGTGTTTCAGACTGTTCATTATTTGTATTTTTTAGGTCAGAGTAACACTGTCTCAGTGGCAGAGTATTAAGGTGTTTCAGACTGTTCATTATTTATATTTTTAGGTCAGAGTAACACTGTCTCAGTGGCAGAGTATTAAGGTGTTTCAGACTGTTCATTATTTATATTTTTTAGGTAAGAGTAACACTGTCTCAGTGGCAGAGTATTAAGGTGTTTCAGACTGTTCATTATTTATATTTTTTAGGTCAGAGTAACACTGTCTCAGTGGCAGAGTATTAAGGTGTTTCAGACTGTTCATTATTTATATATTTTAGGTAAGAGTAACACTGTCTCAGTGGCAGAGTATTAAGGTGTTTCAGACTGTTCATTATTTATATTTTTAGGTCAGAGTTACACTGTCTCAGTGGCAGAGTATTAAGGTGTTTCAGACTGTTCATTATTTATATTTTTTAGGTAAGAGTAACACTGTCTCAGTGGCAGAGTATTAAGGTGTTTCAGACTGTTCATTATTTATATTTTTTAGGTAAGAGTAACACTGTCTCAGTTGCAGAGTATTAAGGTGTTTCAGACTGTTCATTATTTGTATTTTTTAGGTCAGAGTTACACTGTCCCAATGGCAGAGTATTAAGGTGTTTCAGACTGTTCATTATTTGTATTTTTTAGGTCTGAGTAACACTGTCACAATGGCAGAGTATTAAGGTGTTTCAGACTGTTCATTATTTGTATTTTTTAGGTCAGAGTTACACTGTCCCAGTGGCAGAGTATTAAGGTGTTTCAGACTGTTCATTATTTATATTTTTTAGGTAAGAGTAACACTGTCTCAGTGGCAGAGTATTAAGGTGTTTCAGACTGTTCATTATTTGTATTTTTTAGGTAAGAGTAACACTGTCTCAGTGGCAGAGTATTAAGGTGTTTCAGACTGTTCATTATTTGTATTTTTTAGGTAAGAGTAACACTGTCTCAGTGGCAGAGTATTAAGGTGTTTCAGACTGTTCATTATTTATATTTTTTAGGTAAGAGTAACACTGTCTCAGTGGCAGAGTATTAAGGTGTTTCAGACTGTTCATTATTTATATTTTTTAGGTAAGAGTAACACTGTCTCAGGGGCAGAGTATTAAGGTGTTTCAGACTGTTCATTATTTGTATTTTTTAGGTAAGAGTAACACTGTCTCAGTGGCAGAGTATTAAGGTGTTTCAGACTGTTCATTATTTATATTTTTTAGGTAAGAGTAACACTGTCTCAGTGGCAGAGTATTAAGGTGTTTCAGACTGTTCATTATTTGTATTTTTTAGGTCAGAGTAACACTGTCTCAGTGGCAGAGTATTAAGGTGTTTCAGACTGTTCATTATTTATATATTTTTAGGTAAGAGTTACACTGTCACAATGGCAGAGTATTAAGGTGTTTCAGACTGTTCATTATTTGTATTTTTTAGGTAAGAGTAACACTGTCTCAGTGGCAGAGTATTAAGGTGTTTCAGACTGTTCATTATTTGTATTTTTTAGGTAAGAGTAACACTGTCTCAGTGGCAGAGTATTAAGGTGTTTCAGACTGTTCATTATTTATATATTTTAGGTAAGAGTAACACTGTCTCAGTGGCAGAGTATTAAGGTGTTTCAGACTGTTCATTATTTGTATTTTTTAGGTAAGAGTAACACTGTCTCAGTGGCAGAGTATTAAGGTGTTTCAGACTGTTCATTATTTATATTTTTTAGGTAAGAGTAACACTGTCTCAGTGGCAGAGTATTAAGGTGTTTCAGACTGTTCATTATTTGTATTTTTTAGGTCAGAGTAACACTGTCACAATGGCAGAGTATTAAGGTGTTTCAGACTGTTCATTATTTGTATTTTTTAGGTAAGAGTAACACTGTCCCAATGGCAGAGTATTAAGGTGTTTCAGACTGTTCATTATTTATATTTTTTAGGTCAGAGTAACACTGTCCCAATGGCAGAGTATTAAGGTGTTTCAGACTGTTCATTATTTATATTTTTTAGGTAAGAGTAACACTGTCTCAGTGGCAGAGTATTAAGGTGTTTCAGACTGTTCATTATTTGTATTTTTTAGGTCAGAGTAACACTGTCCCAATGGCAGAGTATTAAGGTGTTTCAGACTGTTCATTATTTATATTTTTAGGTCAGAGTAACACTGTCCCAATGGCAGAGTATTAAGGTGTTTCAGACTGTTCATTATTTATATTTTTAGGTCAGAGTAACACTGTCTCAGTGGCAGAGTATTAAGGTGTTTCAGACTGTTCATTATTTATATTTTTAGGTCAGAGTAACACTGTCCCAGTGGCAGAGTATTAAGGTGTTTCAGACTGTTCATTATTTATATATTTTTAGGTCAGAGTAACACTGTCACAATGGCAGAGTATTAAGGTGTTTCAGACTGTTCATTATTTGTATTTTTTAGGTAAGAGTAACACTGTCTCAGTGGCAGAGTATTAAGGTGTTTCAGACTGTTCATTATTTGTATTTTTTAGGTAAGAGTAACACTGTCTCAGTGGCAGAGTATTAAGGTGTTTCAGACTGTTCATTATTTATATATTTTTAGGTCAGAGTAACACTGTCACAATGGCAGAGTATTAAGGTGTTTCAGACTGAAGCTCACCAGCAGCAGCATTGGGATGTCGACTTTGTATTTCAGAAATTACGATTAAATAATGCCTTCTATTTTGTTGCCACGGATATAGACGTAAGAACATAGAAGTAACTTTGGGAGGTTAAATTTAAAAATAAAGCTGCCCAAGAAATGTATTCTGACAATTTATTTTGAAAAAGTGATAATAACAAATATTTGAGAGTTTTGAATAAAACTTTTACATGTACTAAACAACATAGATTACGGTATATATTGGTCAGCTTAAATGCAAATACTGGTAGGCAAATAATGAACATCTAACTGATTTGTTAAAACTTAATTTAAGTGTTTGAGTCTCTCTCTCTCTCTCTCTCTCTCTCAGATTTTTTATGTAATTTTACTATATGTCCAATCATAAGGAGCATTAACATTTTTTGAATTAGAAGTCTATTGGTATTTTAAGGTTCGAAATTAGGCATGTAATTTTGCTAAATTCAACTTAATTTTTGAAAATTGCATCCTTAAAGTTGACCCTAGGTGATAAATTTAGCAACTAGTTACTCTTTAGTGTGAAAATAAAATCTTTGATTTAATATTGGAGTCATTGGTGTAGGTGTTGGTCCATGACTCTACATAATCTGAAACATATTCTGAGTAACAGAATCATTTTGAAACAGAAATTTAAATAACAAACACGAAAAGTATCATGTATTTTATTATTAATTGGAATATATTCACCAGTAACAAATGCAAAAATATTTCATAGCTATAATATTTAAGATAAAAATTGCACAGGTTTCAGTTGATTTAGCACTTAAGATCTGTGGAGATTTTAGCTCCTAACCCTGTATTTACATACTGTAAAACCTCGATTCATCGCCACCATTTGTTCAGTCAAATTTTGGCATTATAAAGGGGTTTGGTGATGAATTGGGGGAGGCAGATAAAGAAAAACATAAACAAAATGGATTTTGGGACTTTAAAATATTGTGGCTATAAGTGAGGTGGCAAAGTTATCGAGGGGCATTATAACGAGGTTTTACTGTAGTAATATTTGATATTTCAGTGTTATCCGACCCTTAAAGATGTGATTAGTGAGGAGATAGCCATACCTGATGAATTTAAGGAAGAGACCAGTGTTTTATATGACTTATTTTCTGGTGATGTTTTAGAGGTTAGTTAAGCGTTAGCTACCTGATAGGAGCTCAGTTAAAGTATCAGAAATGGATTACACTCAGTCTTATGGATTTTTCTCAAAAACCAGTTGAAGATGAGAAACAGAAATTTGGCTGTGTATATAACAAGACTCGGCCTAATTTATCATAATGGTTTGAGTTTTTCATCGCTTTGCCTCTGTATAGTGTAAATTATTGTCAAAAATGTTCAAGCTGAAAAAATCTAAGTTTTTGACTCCACCTCTTATGACAAACCCAACCCTTTTTACTATGAGTTTCATTCAAAGTTTAAAAGGTGTCACAGGTGATTGACTTATAGACTAGACAAGTTTGATGACATCAAAATGAGGCCAAAGGAAAATAAACACCTGTGTATAAGGTTATGGAGAGAGTAACGTAGATTCAACCATTTTTAAGTAAATTGCAAAATGACTTGCATTTGAAGTGAATGCAATTTATACATGTTTATTTTTAACTGTTTACAAGAGCATAAGCTAATCACTAATTGTTTTTAATCCATTGTTCAATTAAGCTACGGGTAAAAAGGTAGTACCAATTTTAGGGTTTGAGATGTACATATATAATACATCTCTGTATATTTCTGAAAATTAAAAAAAATGAATTCCAGATACATAACTAACTTCCCTCACCCATATAAGTATTTTCCCATCTGAATCATAGCGGAAATTCCTTTAGAATGCATTATGGTAAAATAACATTAAACAGAACTTGATTTGATTTGGCCTTAATACAGGGCAGAACACATGGTTGATTAGTCTTCCTTGCATAATAAACAGGTTATATGATGAAAAAAGTCATGAACTATCATTATGTCTTACATGGGAAAAAAGGCGAAGTGAATAGACTATGCTAATTTTCCATCATTGCAGAAATTGAGAAATTTTTCTCAGTAAAGCTGGATTATAGCAAACTATACATTATGGAAACCTAAAGTGCATATTTGGCTGGTTGATAATAAATATATTTTATTAAGAAAAAATAAAATATTTTCAGCAATAATTTTTTAGAGACAAATAACTGAGTGTAATCCATTTCTGTTTATACTTTAGTAGGCCAACCATTTATTTATTGCTCACTGATTATTTCGATATACACCCTTCCTTCTCCAATTTTTCCCTCTTTAATTTGAAGAATCTCCCTGTTTTCTGTATTTTCACAGCTTTTAAAAATCAGTTGTTTTATCAATTTTTCTCATCTTTTTTTTTATAACATAAAAGTACAAAATCGAAATTTATTCATGTTTATCTGTTTTACACAAAAAAGTATCCGTCACACGGGCGTTTGCAAGACATTGTAAATCATATAAACAAACGTCCATGTTGTGTCGTCAAGTAAACAGTATGAATTAATTGCCAATAAAAAGACCAAGAGTAATGTTTGGGGTAAGTTTTGGCTGAAGGTTGACAAAGAGTCGAACAATATGCAGAGGGACTTGCCATTTGTAGACACTATGATTCAGGTGTGAAATATTCAGGCAGAATAACAAATCATATGACGAGACACCATCCTAGATTCAAATCGAAAGTGAAAGTGGCGTCTCCAGAATATACCTTTATCATCTCCAGTTTGAAAATGTTCATTTAGTCAGTCACTTTTATTACAAAAATGAAAAGGTATGAGAAGTGAAAATCAAATTAAAACAACAAAAAATGACAAAATAGTTAGAAAACACTGAATTTTTAGTCATAACAAAATATAGAAACGACAAAAGATTTTTAAAGGCAATATATTGTGGTACATATTGCAATACACTTCTTATATTGCAATATATTGTGGTATGCTATGAGCATATAGTGATGCTAAATATTAAAAATGTACTAAGGTTTGTATGTCTCCGTAGATATTCAAATAAAATCATGTAATCCAAATTTCAATTGTATAATGTTGTTCGGTACACTAAAATTAACCTCCAGTTATTCTTTAGTTACATAAACAGCTGGGTAGACCTAATTAAGTCACTTAAGTGACACATCAAACATTTCACCTCTGTTGGTCACACATCGTTGGCCTTAGAACATTCAATAGTACAATATTGATTTTGATACTTACTTTACCTACTTATACCTGTGGTACCAGAGAGATACATAGGTCACTGACAACACTCCTCCGTCTAGTTATGTTTTGTGCTAGTCTGATCAGATCTTGCCACAAGTACCACAGGTACCAGGGAGATACAAAGGTCACAGACAACACTCCTCCGTCTAGTTATGTTTTGTGCTAGTCTGATCAGATCTTGCCACAAGTACCACAGGTACCAGAGAGATACATAGGTCACTGACAACACTCCTCCGTCTAGTTATGTTTTGTGCTAGTCTGATCAGATCTTGCCACAAGTACCACAGGTACCAGAGAGATACATAGGTCACTGACAACACTCCTCCATCTAGTTATGTTTTGTGCTAGTCTGATCAGATCTTGCCACAGGTACCACAGGTACCAGAGAGATACAAAGGTCACTGACAACACTCCTCCGTCTAGTTATGTTTTGTGCTAGTCTGATCAGATCTTGCCACAGGTACCACAGGTACCAGAGAGATACAAAGGTCACTGACAACACTCCTCCATCTAGTTATGTTTTGTGCTAGTCTGATCAGATCTTGCCACAGGTACCACAGGTACCAGAGAGATACAAAGGTCACTGACAACACTCCTCCATCTAGTTATGTTTTGTGCTAGTCTGATCAGATCTTGCCACAGGTACCACAGGTACCAGAGATACAAAGGTCACTGACAACACTCCTCCGTCTAGTTATGTTTTGTGCTAGTCTGATCAGATCTTGCCACAAGTACCACAGGTACCAGAAGATACATAGGTCACTGAAACACTCCTCCATCTAGTTATGTTTTGTGCTAGTCTGATCAGATCTTGCCACAGGTACCACAGGTACCAGAGAGATACAAAGGTCACTGACAACACTCCTCCGTCTAGTTATGTTTTGTGCTAGTCTGATCAGATCTTGCCACAAGTACCACAGGTACCGAGAGATACAAAGGTCACTGACAACACTCCTCCATCTAGTTATGTTTTGTGCTAGTCTGATCAGATCTTGCCACAAGTACCACAGGTACCAGAGAGATACAAAGGTCACTGACAACACTCCTCCATCTAGTTATGTTTTGTGCTAGTCTGATCAGATCTTGCCACAAGTACCACAGGTACCAGAGAGATACAAAGGTCACTGACAACACTCCTCCATCTAGTTATGTTTTGTGCTAGTCTGATCAGATCTTGCCACAAGTACCACAGGTACCAGAGAGATACATAGGTCACTGACAACACTCCATCTAGTTATGTTTTGTGCTAGTCTGATCAGATCTTGCCACAGGTACCACAGGTACCAGAGAGATACATAGGTCACTGACAACACTCCTCCATCTAGTTATGTTTTGTGCTAGTCTGATCAGATCTTGCCACAAGTACCACAGGTACCAGAGAGATACAAAGGTCACTGACAACACTCCTCCATCTAGTTATGTTTTGTGCTAGTCTGATCAGATCTTGCCACAAGTACCACAGGTACCAGAGAGATACAAAGGTCACTGACAACACTCCTCCATCTAGTTATGTTTTGTGCTAGTCTGATCAGATCTTGCCCAAGTACCACAGGTACCAGAGAGATACAAAGGTCACAGACAACACTCCTCCATCTAGTTATGTTTTGTGCTAGTCTGATCAGATCTTGCCACAAGTACCACAGGTACCAGAGAGATACAAAGGTCACAGACAACACTCCTCCATCTAGTTATGTTTTGTGCTAGTCTGATCAGATCTTGCCACAAGTACCACAGGTACCAGGGAGATACAAAGGTCACTGACAACACTCCTCTATCTAGTTATGTTTTGTGCTAGTCTGATCAGATCTTGCCACAAGTACCACAGGTACCAGGGAGATACAAAGGTCACTGACAACACTCCTCCGTCTAGTTATGTTTTGTGCTAGTCTGATCAGATCTTGCCACAAGTACCACAGGTACCAGAGAGATACATAGGTCACTGACAACACTCCTCCATCTAGTTATGTTTTTTGCTAGTCTGATCAGATCTTGCCAGTTGTAGTGCTCTCTTTGATGTTTTAAAAAATCATCTTTAAACATTGAAAATATCTAAATATCTTTAAACATTAAATTTTATATAAATATTTGTGTTTCAAATACATTTTGATTTCTTTATAAATTTCAGCAATTTTCTTCAATACATCAGCATTACCACAAAATGAAAGTATCGTTAGAAGGTCCCAGAGCATTTCATCCATCAAGGTCGCTGGATGTCATAAACTCAGATCTGGTATCAGGAGTTACACAGTAGGTATAAATTTTATCAAGGTTGCCAGATGTACATGTATGAACTCAAATTTTAGCTCACCTGAGTAAATGCCCAAGGTGAGCTGTTCAAATGTTGCCACGCATCATCTGTTATCTTTTCCAGAACCAGTGAACAAGTGGCAATAAAACTTGGCAGGAATGTTGCCAGACATGAACCCTTTCAAATTTGCAAAGCTAATTAGCCTTGACCCTCATTTATACATCTTGTCATGAACCAATTGCCTAGGAGCTTGAAACTTAATGTATAATATTGGTTTATGATATTCTACCAAGTTTTCTGAGTTCTTGTCTCGAGATAGGACTTATGAATCATATTGCCTCTCAAGTCTTAGATTTGAATATCAATCTGACAGATACTATTGTGAGAAAATTTGTCAGTTTGCTTGTCAAAGGTTGATTGTTTTTTCTGGGCACCTGTATATAAATGAAGGAATCTTGACATAATGTAAAATGCTACTACTTCACTCTGCTCTTGTCGTGGACTGTAAAGATTAAAAGCTTGAAACTTCAATATGTAGCGTAAGTACATCAAATTCTACCATTTTTCTGAAGCTGGTTGTCCTTGACCCACATTTAAGGTCACAGTGACCTGAAGTAGCAGAACCTTTAAACCATCACCAAATGGCTAAGGGATTTCATACATGTCTTGAATGGGCATTTGGAGGAGTAAATTTGTTTCAAGTCTAAAAATCCATGTCTTTTGTATTTCTCCCTAAATAATGCTAAACCTCCTTTGGAAGCAAAAATTTGACTGAATGGGTGTCGGGCGATTGGGATGAATCAGAGTTTTACTGCTGATCTTAGCCTTGGATGTAACTTCATATTTTTTTTATATCTTTGTTTTTGATTACTGTATAATTAGAAATATTTGCGGGTAGAAACTTCCGCGGTTTTACATTCAGCAACGTGTTCGCATGTATTTACTTTCATGGTTTGCGAGTTGGTATGAATTAAATTAAATAACTGATATCTGCTAAAAATCACTGATAGATTGGCAAATAAAATGCCGAATTGAAGCCTTGTATATCTTTATCTTCATTTTTCAGTGCTATTTCACATTATCAAGAAAGAAGAAAAAGTCATAGCCAGGTAATATATAAGTTATAAAGCTTTTTTTTTGGCAGGTTACGCTGTACCCTTAGCCACAAGCAAATGTTTGTGTCAACCTTTAAAGCTGCATTAGTTCAGCCTTTATAACTTTGATTTTGTGTTCTGTGTGACTTGCATACCTTGTCGACATGTTTGTTACTGCTAAACATTGGTGTTTATGTACCTCGATAGATTTACAAACATAGTCCAGTGTATCATGATAAGTTAACCAATTGCTATGTTAGAAATTTCTTTAAAGGATGACAGGATGACAAGTGAGTTTAAAGTTTTCTATATTTTTAACTCGCTAAAAAGTTGAGCTGTCACTTTTTGACAAAAAATTAATTGACAATATTTTGAAGATAAAAAACCAATTTATTGACATATCATATATTAAAACTTAAGAAAATACCTTTTCTATGTTTGACATTCTTAGGCAGTGACATGTGGTGTGATGGATGTCTTCATTGTGCATTGCTTTGTTATATACAGTTTGTACCTCTGATGTATCTGGTGACATTTTGGTATAGGCGAAAGGATCTAGATTGGAACATAAAAGCAGATGTAATCTTTAAATCTTGAAAATATTTTAACAGTTTTTGATAATGTTAATTTTAGAAGATTTTAACTATTTTTTCAGCACACAAAGAAGATATATTCAAGATCAGACAGCGAGGACGATAATGTAAAAAGTTCTTATGAAGATGATGGAGATTTGGATTATGTAAGTTTTGTTGTAATATCATAACTGTTAGCTTAGATAGGTAAATGTAACTGGAACTCGCAAATGGCTTATTCATAAAACAGCATTTATCAGAGTGAACATGGATCTGCCATTTTAAACGATGTTTATGAATCTTGGGAATTTGTATTTGACTGTTAACTTTCAGCAAGAAGCACCTTGTTGATTATCGGTATATGGTTTTACTCTTCTTATAATGAAGAAAATCAGTCAAGTGTAACATGTAACACTCTTATTTTATATTTACAGAGACCATGGACAGAATCCTCTCGGAAGTCCAAAATAAAAGCCAAGGCATTTAAACAGGTGGCTAAAGCACACCGATCACGAAGACATCGACAGGCACTGAAAGAACACAGCTCTAAACGGAAATCAAAGAAATCCAAAAACTTAAATACAGAGGAAAACTCAGGTAGGATTGTAAAATAGAAGTGGGTTATTGACTCAAACAATTTAGAATTTGGAGTTGGGATTAAACCCATAACTCTAAACTTTGAAACAGTGTTATGCTGCTTGACTCTGTCAAATTCATAGTTGAATGTTTACAACTTTTCTTTAGGCAATATTTTGAATTTTATTTGCTATTCTCTTCAAGAAGGGTGTTAGAAATGTTATTGGAGCTTGAACCCATCAACCATGCTGTTTTGGTTTGATTCTGAAATGACACGAGTTCACTTGCTGGAACATGGTACATGTAGTTTTCATTAGGTCCTCAGGTTTTCCTCTAACACTCAAGATCTCATGTGCACTTAATCCCAACCATGAGATAAATCATACCAACTCTAAGACTACATTTTAAATCAATGTTAACAAATAAATGTATTTATTTGAAAGTTTAACATTTTTTAGAGTTGATCTCTGACCTAATACTGTTTTGATTATTTTTAGAGTTGACCTCTGACTTTAATACAGCGACCGAGGAAGAAGATGGTTATGAAGAAGGACATGTGTCAGATAATACAGCTATAATAAGTATGCCTACATTAACGGAGGAAGTCCTAGAGGAGCAGGGAACTAAAGGAACAGGTTTGTTGAATGCATTCATGCTTGGCTATCCTTTTGCTTTTTGCGTGAAGTTTTACCATTTTGAAGCTAAAATTACGACCATACGATTGGCAGTTAAAACTTATGATTTAAAAAAAATCTGGTAGTTTCCAGAAATTGTAGATGAAATCATTTTCTAGTCTGTTTCTGTAGGGAAATGCGTAAAGTAGTACACTGCTAAAATTAATATGTTTACAGTACATGTACATAAATTATCAGTTAGTCTTTAGAAATCAGATGATTGTGGCATTGCCGCAATCAGGGAGGATCAGACTTATCAACATCACATCAGCACATTATTATCCAATGCGAAATTTAATTGTTGGAGTTCTTGATAAATTGGATTTTAAGATTTGACTAGGAATGGTATACTTATTCTTGCCCTCATAATTTTCATGTGTTCATGGTTTCACAGTTTGGAAAAAAAGTATGCACAAGAATAGTTACACAAGCAGAATAGATAAACTTCATCACGAGAAAAAGGGCACTTCAAAAATAGGTACAGCTATTTGTGTTGTGTATGAACCTGTTTTGGTTTACATGTACATATCAATCTTTCTTAGCATTTACGGGGCATTAAGATATATCATGGCAAAGAGTTGGTCTTGAGAAGGCTTGATTATACAATGTGTAACTGTGAAACTGAATTTTGGTTTTTGTTTTTCAGGAAAAAAGAGAATTAGCAAAACAGATGGAGATTTGTCACCAAAAAAGAAAAATAAGAATTCAAAGAGAAAAAGTGTTACCTCAGAAACTGACGAAGATGTGGCATCACCGAAAAAGAGGGATAAAAGTAAAAGTCCTAAAAAAAGAAGTGTTACCTCGGATACAGAAGAGGAAGTGACATCACCAAAAAAGAGGCGTAAAATGGACAATGCTAAGAATAAACAAAAA
Organism: Anadara kagoshimensis; assembly: GCA_021292105.1. NCBI lineage: Eukaryota > Metazoa > Mollusca > Bivalvia > Arcoida > Arcidae > Anadara > Anadara kagoshimensis. Next base: position 43,436,821 of record CM037872.1, on the reverse strand, counting down.
AATTTAGACAAAGAAGAGATGGAAGAGAAGAAAAGTCCAAAGAAAATACAAAATGAAGTTGTGACCCAGGAGGCGACTGAGGAAGGGATTGAGAAAAGTAAGGAAAAGAAACAACCAAGACAGAAGAAGAAAAATAAAAACAGTGATGACAAAATTGTATCAGTGAATGATGAATCAGAAATTTCTCAGGAAAAAGTGACAGAAATTAACACAAGCAAAACAAGTAAAAAGAAAAACCCAGCATCAGTATCTAAAACACAGAGGAATAGAAAAACAAAAACTGATAAAATGACCGAAGGAACAGAAACACATGACAAAGAAGATTCACAAAAAGTGTCGCCAGTGGCAAGAAAAAATCCTAAAGGTGCAGGGAAAAGAAAAGCAGACAAAATAGAGATAGAAATTGTAAATGATGAAACAGAAAATGTCATTGTCATGTCAACAGAAAAACAAAGTAAAATATCAGAACATAAGACAATGAAAAAGACAACTAAAAGAAAGAAAAAGGTATCAGAAACAGAAAGTATGGAAAAAACAACAGACGGTAAGAATGGAACTACAGAAAAAGCAACAGGGAGCAAGAGTGGAACTACGGAGAAAGAAGCAAAGAGTAAAAGTGGTACAACAGGGAGGAAGGGTGGAAAATCAAAGAAGAGTAACAAAAAGACATTACATGTCAAGTTTCAGATACAGCCAAAACATGCAAGCAAGTGACTTATTTTCTTTTTACCAAGAAAAAAAAGGTTTTGTTCTTAGTTAACACTTAAAGTCTTTTCACCAAGTGAATTAGTCCTTGTAGTAATTACCAGTCATACAAGCTAATTTGCAGTGATATGAACTACATGTAGTTCTCAGATTGTAATCTAGTTTACATAGCTAAGTCACCTAGCTGCAAATGATGACTTAGGCTTCCTTTAGTTGTGGAAGAGTGATTTTACAGCGATGTGTATTTATTTTGTTTGCCAGTATAGGTAGTTTCCCCTTGGTGGAAAATGGACTAAAATTTTCCAATTTGACATTTCAAATTCCCAAAATGATAGTGATATAAGAGCAAAATGTTTACACAAATTATTTCCAGATGACCAATACTGCCTTGAATTGCAGTAATTTCAGATTTTGTCATGATTTATACTGATACATGTTACATCTTTGCAATGAGAACCAGATTTTGCACACATTTCATAAAACTAACTACATGTAATTAGTTATCCGTTCAATTTTCCCCAATATTACAAAAAGTGGAATTTTTTTCCAAATGCAGAAAGCAAGAAGTAGCAGTAATTAAACAACATAACAAAATCACTGATACAGTCAAACCTGTCTGTAACAACAATCTGTCTATAGTCGTCGGCATTTGATAAAATAAATGCTGTTATTTGCCCTTTATACAGTATGTATATCAAATTATTTTTTTACCAAGAAGATCTGTGTAATTATTGGGATGAAATTATATACATATATTTGTGAAGTATTTCATGAAATTAGAAATCCATGTTGTAAAAATTTGAATATTGAGAATTAGTTCTTAGTATGATTTTTAGAACAGAAGTAGTAGAGTAATCAGTTACTGGCATTGATCCTTGTCTAAAATGTTAGAACTTAATAACACAAGCCTGATTGGTTTACAGTTTTTACTCCAGGCTTTAATATAGATCTGTTACACAGGAATAAAATAAAAATTGAAGCAAATTTTGAGTATATGGCACTGTTTGGAAAGGGCCATTTTCAAACAATTTGCTCTAAAGCACTACAGCATTAATATTTTTTGCATTCGTGTAATGTTAAACATGACCCACTGTGGCCTTAACAATGGGGTCATTTGGTAAAATATTAAGATATCAATGTCCCCTTCTAAAATGAATACTGATACCAGTAGTTAAGAAGATTGTTAGACAATTGTATTTTGATACATGTACATGCTTTTACTTTTGTTGACTTTGTTATAATAAAATGAATGTTTGTATATGGTTTTCCATTTCTAGTTTTCCATGATGCAAGAATCCTGACTGGTACATCTCGAACATAATCTGTATTACTCCACTCCACCATCCTAGAACCAAGTGCCTGGATATAATCAAAGCAAACATACAAATCTATGTCCAAATCACAATCTCAAAGCAAAGTAAAAACTCCGAAACTAAAAAGAAATACCTGAACTTCCACCAGGAAAGTGAGGTTGGGTGCTCCGGAATGGTAAGCACCTCCTGTTTAGCTAGTTACACAAGCCACATGTGTATAATCAAGATTTAGAATGATGGGAATTAAGTGAAAAAATCTTGACTTTGACATAAATCTACATTACTCCACTCCACTTCTTATTTAACAGTAATTCTATAATAGAACAGACTGCTTCAAAATTTCAAAAGTTAAAGTCTGTCCTGAGCTTATAGACTCAACAGTCCTGAGGTCATCTTGGTTTCAGTGATGTGACATATTTTCACAAGTACAAATTTTCCATGGTCATGCAATCTTCAACTGGGTGAATGGAAGTATTTGCTTCTGTCATTTAAGATATACAACCTCCAGAATGATCTTTTTAATCATACTGAAGACTATGACAAAAAGTTTTAAGATTCTCTTACATAGACAAAGGAAATAGGAGTGCTATCCAAAACACTTTGGTAAGTGAAACTGACTTTTTCATACTAGGATCTGCCAGATTTGAAACTAGGCACTGTTATCTGCATGTCAGCATTTTAGACCTATAGCTCGGTTGTTTTCATATAGTGGGATGATGTTTGTACCATGATTGGGTCTGACCAAACTTACAAGTAGGGAGTGACCATTCTTTCACTAATCATTTTCATCGTGTTCAGAAATGAAATATCTAGTATTTTGGAAGAGACCTTAAAACCATGCCCAGTGCCATAATAAGTGTGACAATGTAAAGAACATTCCCTGTGCATTGTCTAAAACACAGTGCAAGAGTCCAAAAATTTCTGCCACTTTGTCTATATAGCTTTTGCCTGATAAAAGTGAAATTTTCTCAACTTGGGACATAAAACTCCCATTCCACCAATCAACTTGCAGAGCAATCTCTGCCAACTAAACAACATCATTGAATTGGTAGTTAAAAATCAGAACTATGGATTTATTGCATGTAATTTTAAATTGTATCAATATTTTGCAGATATTCATGGGATAGCTTAGGTAAGCCGTTGCTAGGACTCGCTGTCTGTCCTTTGCCTCAAGGATATACAAATGTATCTTAACATAGGTGTATAAGTTTAATGCAGGTATTTCCCATCTGCTTTGTACTAGTTGGGCACTTTTACTAGTGACCTTTTTACAGTGATACAAGTGTTGTAGATAAACACTGACAGCCACTCTGTCCACTGTACCCGAAAATAGTCAAACGGCAGTCCTATATCAATGAAGTGCCTTCTCACTTCATTGATATAGGACTGCTGGTTGACTATAGCCCTTTCTTACTTGCTTGGCTGTAAGACAACTTGGGTTTGTGGGCCAATGCCTTAACTGTTTGGCCAATGCAGTCTGTACTATATACACGCATATACTGTATCTATTTCTCTGTGTAATCAGGCCACAATGCACCAATTTTAATCTAATTTTCAATTTTTTCTGGGGTTGGTTGAACCAGCTTTGCAGTGTCCAACACAACTTATTTTGGGTGGATCTCGGTCGGACCAGCAATTACACAAAATAGGGTTGGCAGCTCTGAATTACGCATGTATTTATTTTCAAGGTATATGTATATGGAATTGAAATGGTTAAATTTTTGTGTTCTTTTAAATATACACTATAAGACATAAAATTTTCGCTAGGTATAATTTTTCACTCAAAACAAAAGACCTGCGAAATAAGTGAAAATGAATACGTTTACAGTATTTGAAAGCCTACAGTAACTGTTTTGAAAAAGCAACCTAATAGACCCTACAATTATAGGACTAATGGTTCAAAAATCATAAAACAAAGCAATATTCAGAAAAAGGATTTTTATTCATGTTTTATATTGCCAGATATCTCCTCCAGATAAACAGCCCATATCGCATACACAAAATCGGTATTAATTTATTATAATAATAGTTCTTTCTTACAATATATACATCATGATGTACTATGTACTGTGTATAGTACACGACAGTTATATCCAGGACCCAGTATTGTGGTCTATACCGAGTCCTAGGTTATATATATTTATATATATGTATATACAATGAAGTAATTCAGTCAAGCGTCACATTTACCGATCATGCATACAATAATGATTATCTATATACAAACATGTAGACACATTCACACAATGATAAAATGATTTTTAAAATGAAATTACTTGTACACTTTTATTAATAATTACATAATACAGATATCAGTGAAATATGACGACCTTAAGCTTAAAACTCCTCAAGAGCAGATAACTCATTTAATGTACTCAAGGAGGCGGTAAATTTTACAAGGAGAAAACTCTTTAGGAACAGATAAAAATCTAAAATCGGTTCAATCTTAAAAGATGATTCTTATAAAAAGTACAGTTTAAATAATGGATGTTTTAATTGTAGATTACTCTTCAAGAGCTGTGTGAGTACTTTCAAGAAACAGACAATGTATTAGATCATGTGTATTCAAAGAGCAGATAACTCTTAAATAGCAGATATGGTCAAAGGGGAGATAATGAGGAAGAATCAAAGGACCAAATCATTTAGTTGCTATGGAGTTCAGCTTATCTTTCCTGAAAAACTGCAGATTCCATAGAAATTATAACGTAAAAATTACCTTGGTAATTAAATGATCCGGTCCCATTATCAATCTGTACCAGATGCTTCTCATTAAAGACAAAGGGAAGATAACTCTTAGAGAGCAGATTATCTATAAATGCATCATGAAATCTATAAATATTGACATCATTTAAAAACAAAAATTGATAAATTTGTTTTATAAAAAACCAAACGAGTACATTAAAAATAATTTAAGCACCTCGATAAATTCACAAAGGTAGACAACTCTTCCACACTACAATAACCTGTAGATATATATTAAATCTGTTACATTGATTAACTCGTATATCAAGGCAAATGACCCTGATTAATAATACGACTGTTAAATTATGATTGGGTAATTAATTAACTTATTCATCCCTATATTCAGAATAACTTCACCTGTTACATTGAGTGTGGATCATACCAACCTGCAGTGTAGGGATGAGGATATAATTCATGATCTTTTCCTTCCATTTAAAGGAATAATAAATATCTGTTGAATATAAAATATGGTCTGTATATATAAAAGGGTGTGTGGTTAAAAGATCTGTCTATAAATATCATAAACATATTTGTTGTTTTGGGTCTCTACACTGAGAATAAAAACAGGAATTTCTGAGAAAATCTAAGGTAAACATTGATGTTATTACTGGTCTGTAAATCTTCTAGTGACCCAGCTGTGAAAATGTTCCCTGCAATTTAACCATGGGGAACAAGTGTTATGGTTGGTTATGTCGCAACACCTATTAATACATGTCAAGGTCAACAAGGTGTTTAAACACATCAACCAATTTTGTTTCAGGAAAATTAAGCTGGCCACATAACAAAACCTACAGATCTTATTGTACTCAATGACTGATTAAATGTCGGATCATTAACAAGTGCAATGGGATACTACATGTACCATGTCAAAAGTCTCCCAAACTGGGAAATCCCCAGCCAAGTACATGATCAAAATACAAATAGCTACCCAAAGATTGTTCCTGTGGGATACTACATGTACCATGTCAAAAGTCTCCCAAACTGGGAAATCCCCAGCCAAGTACATGATCAAAATACAAATAGCTACCCAAAGATTGTTCCTGTGGGATACTACATGTACCATGTCAAAAGTCTCCCAAACTGGGAAATCCCAAGCCATGTACATGATCAAAATACAAATAGCTACCCAAAGATTGTTCCTGTGAAGTTTCTTAAGGATCTGTTAAATAGTGGCAAACAAAATGTTGGTGGAAGAAATGGAACAAACATTATATGTCCCTCACTTAGTTTGGGGACATAAATATGTTTGTACAATATGTACATGTGCTGATTCATTGCCTTGTGATGGGGCTACCATGAGTCTTACTGGATCCTGAATCTGAGACCATGGTCAGCATGTGACTTGCTCAGTCATGAATCTGAAACTCTAGCTACTGGGTAAATCCTGCATCTGAGACCATGGTCAGCATGTGGCTTGCTCAGTCATGAATCTGAAACTCTAGCTACTGGGCAAATCCTGCATCTGAGACCACGGTCAGCATGTGGCTTGCTCAGTCATGAATCTGAAACTCTAGCTACTGGGTAAATCCTGCATCTGAGACCATGGTCAGCATGTGGCTTGCTCAGTCATGAATCTGAAACTCTAGCTACTGGGCAACAATGCAGACCCAATAACAAGTATGCATAAATTATCTTGTGGAGAGAAGGTAGGATCTGACGAGAGGAGGTACATAATTTGCATAAATACACGTTTTACACCTCTATTAAAATGTAATATTCTGGACATTTATATAACACTTAACACGACAAACATATAAACATTTTACATTGAGCTTGTGTAAGTCATCGGTTTATATATCAGTAGATAAATTATCATTTAAAAAAATTCCAGATATTTAGTTAAATAAAATTTTAAATTAATATGATAATCAAATGACAAGAAAATAGTATTCTTATTAGTAAGGGATGCGCAAATCCAAAGAAAGGGGAAAAAAATAAATGTACAAAAAAATGTTAACTGAAATGGTACAGAATAATGATGACAGGATTAATGACAACCTGCCCGAAATTTTGATAATTTTCATTACTTTAATATCAAGCACCTGTTGCTATTTTAATGCACAGATGCTTTCACATTTATCCTTACTAATATTAAATTAAAACAAAAAACTGAATTTTCTTGACTACCTGTAAAATTTATCTTGCAGGTGCCCTTTCCCGATAAAAACTGCTGTTAAAAATTACTCCTGCTTGAACATAAATAATATATTATTTATCAGTACAAATAATGTTGAAATTTTAAAACAAAATTATTAATTTAAAATCTGCATACAACAGAATCATATTACATTTATGATATAAATTTATTAAAAAAAAAAAAAATTAAAAACACTTGATTTTGGGTTGCTTGAACTATTGATCACATAGTGTCTTTGGTTAGATATGTAGTATATGTTGTCAGTCCATGTTTGAACAAATCTGCATGTCAAGTTACTCATAATATACACACATCCACGTAACATGCTGGAAATAATAAACTCAGACTGGAATATGATAAACTCAATAAGTTAACGTAAAATGCTGCAAAAATACACAAATAAAAAACTTTGAATCAAGGAACATCACTGTTACTTCATTTATGATAAGGAGCAACAGGAATCCATCACTTGATTCACGAAAATAAGCGACAGAAATCCATCACTCCATTGACGAAAATTAGCAACAGGAATATCACCATTTTTCCATGTACGAAAATAAGAGTCTCTATCTCCTTAGCACAATGCACCGAAGTGTCAATTATATTTCTCCATGGAGGTCAAAATCCTGACTAATCCTGTATTTTCCCTGTCTATAGCCATTTAGCCATTTGCTGTATCCAGAACTGCCTTGACCTTTTGACCTTTGGTTAAGAGTAAACCAACCATACTGAATTTAAACCAAGTCTAATTTAACCTGCTTTCACCTTTGGTAATCTTCCAGTGGTTTAACTAGACCTTCTAAAAGTAAAAAATATAGAAAAATATATTAACACAAAGTTTATTTTGTGGTCATATGTGAAGTTAACCTTACTGTATAAGATATCTTTGTAAATCTATAGGAAAAATGTCAACATTTTCAGTTTGTAAAATGAGAATTTATTCAACAAAACAGAGTTGTATATAAAAATCTCACCACACTCAGAACTCATAAAAAGTTACTGTAAACCAACTTTTCTTTGCATGTGATTAACTTTCGCATGTTTTGTGAGGACAAAATTATTGCGAAAGATAATCGTCACAAAGTTTCAGAAAATGGTTTTATTTATACCAAATATTCAGCTAATATCCATATCGCTAAAGTTAATATCCACAAATAAAAGTTGGATTTCAGTAATTTAATCTTATTTTAATGCCCCTTGAATGAACATCATTTTTTACCAAATATTTTGAAGTCCCAAAATCCAGTTCTTCTATGTTTTGCTTTATAAGCCTCTCTGTTTCTTTTCTTTCTTTTTTGCCAAACCCCTTCATATTCTTTTTCTTAATATGTCAGGATTTGGACTAAACAAAATACTGGTGATGAGTCATCTATATTACCAGTTTTTATGATTTAAAACAACACAAATTGTATTGAATATATCATTTTTCCCTTGGTGCTATTTTACTGCAATCATATTTCACTGAGCTCACAAAAAAACACACAAACACTTGCTTACCGAAATATTTTTTGTCATTTTTATATGAAATAAACTTACCATTATAAACCTTTAAAATTGCTTCACATACAAATTTATATTGACTCTGAAAAAACCAGAAAAAGAAAATTAAATGATTGAAAATCAATAAGAAATGTTACAGACTGAAACCTACTTGCTATATTGATCAATCTTTCAAGTTAAATTTGAAAAAAGTCAAAATATTAGAAACATAAGCTGTTCAATGACAGCAAAGGTCAATTGACCATACAACTTTCAAAAAACCCAAAAATATTACAGCATCTAATATATTTGTAAAGGTATGCTAGATCATATTTTAGCAAGGGCTTTACTTTTGATATGCTTTTGTTATCTGCGTAGTCATATGGTAAATTAACTGGCTTAAAATTGGCAGTGCCTAAAAACATGAAATTGTGAAGATATGAAATTTGAGCTTGCAAACTTTAAAGCGTGGATTGCAGAAAACACAACTAAGTAATTTTACTTATAGCCATTTAATTATAGTTGATATACTGGTCTAGTACAGCTGTTTGGATTAACATGACCTGCATATCTCTCTGTAAGGGGACATAACTCAGTATTTATACTTACAGCTGTTTGGATTAACATGGCCCGCTGATCTCTCATCTGTCGGACTATAGATAGAGGATATACTGGTTGATTTGCTTCTATAAGACACATTGCTGTTTCCATGGTGATTAAAACTCCTGTCCTTCCAATTCCAGCACTAAAAATATACAATAAATTATTAATACACTCACAAAGATGAATACGGTACATGTATATAAATGACACTGAAAGATTATTCAACTTTGCCTCAGCTTTCCCTACACAAGCACTTTGTGTGTCTGTTGTACGACAGGGAACAACACAACTGTCTGAGTCATCTTGATCATTCAGATACTTTATCAGTTATCTCCCTTAGATTTGGACACAGATACTGACAGGATTAACTTATGTTTTTAAATTAATTTTATCATTCATACACAATTCAGAACTGTTAAGTAAACTTGCACTAATATATATGGTTAACAGAATGTATGTTGTCAGCAATTTATTAAAACCATCTCTTCGAATTATGTCTTCGAGACGCCATCATGAATTTTAGGCAAACATGTTTTGACATTGAATGCTTTCATTCATGTGCACTTGCGTGAAGAATCACTGTTGAAGGGCATGTTTGCAAAAGTGAAAGGGTACACACATCCTGCTGAACAGGACTCTGATGTTTATCTTCACCATGAGATGTTTTTGTAAAAGGTAAAATTTGAAAAATTAAGTTCTAGATTTAAGTATTGAAAAAGTGGCACATCAATTCTTTTGTATTTAGATACACCATTTAAATACATTGTATTAATGTTTATATATAAATTTAATGATGCCAATCAATTTATTCCTTTCCATGTATAAGGGGGTGGGGCTAAAGAATCAAGATATACTTGCCTACAATGTACGACGGTGGGTTCAACCATCCCCACTCTCTTCTGCCTTACTTTTAAAACAAAGTCTAGAAAATCTGCCGGATCATCCGGAACTCCGTGATCAGGCCATGCTATATACTGCATGTGTGATATGTGTCGTTCTTCACTTGTCTGAAATATTGATAAAAACAGATAAAATTATCATCAAAATTTATTTCAATGCAGGAGATCATCCTAGATCACTTTTGTCACCAACTATAGGTGAGGTGGTAGAAATGTTTGTTATTAAATTTTAGTTTACTGCAGTAATTATTCTAGATAAAACTACATGTATTTCACTTAAGTGGGTTTTTTCCATTGGCTAATTAATTCCCTATCAAGAATATTTTACTTATATTAAGACATTACCAGTAATTGGTAAATAGGCAGAGATGTTTTTTCTGTATCTCAAAACACATATTAAACCATGGCACTAATGCTTCAGATAAGGTTGTGACAATTTTAAGTACATGAAACAATTTTCCCAGGACCTTATACAGTGGCAGAAGCAACACAAGTCAAGATTTTTCACTTCTATCAAGTTGGGTCAGTTCTAGCAAGCAGAGTACTGGGAAGACATCTCCAAACTTTGACAAGCAAGTTAACAACTTAATCACAGAGGGCTTTAAAACAGTTCTGATTACCCCCAAACTTGCCTTAAACACCACCTTTATAAAAGGGCAACCTGCTTTTAAATGCTAGTAAAATTGTATCCCAATTGCTCTTCATTCATATTATTTGAACTTGTGTATAGGGATCACCTGCCTATAAAGACCAGTTTTACTGAATCAATTGTGTGGCCTTTATAGACAGGTTTGACTGTATACATGTACATGTATATATATATATATATATATGCATCTTGATGACGTACCTCCACATGTGTTAAGTTAAACTCTCGGAAGGCAAATGAGGTGGTTTCTTCTTCTTTAACACAGGTGATTTGTAACACACCGTAATCCATCGTCTCGTACAGATCTGGCCAGTATTGGTGACACTTCACCTGCAAAATAATTATAATACAATTAAACATAAGGCCAAGAAAAAAAATTGAATATTTTCACTTTGTCTAACTAATTTTTGGGCCTACCCTGAGGATTTTATTGCCATTTCAAATTTGCACTGTTAAGTTGTGAAATCCACTTAAATTTTAGGCCTACACCAAGGTTTTTATTTTCATTTTGGATTGGCACTGTTAAGTTGTAATATCCAATTTCCTGTTTTTCAAATGTATTGAATTTCTGAAATATTGTACAGAGAAACCTAAATACTAATGTCCTGTGACATGATAGCCATATTCATAAACAATACTGTAATGCATGTATGTTGAAATTGTGAAAAAATTCCCTCTTAGCTGGACTAGCAAATGTTCAAGGGCCACTAAAGCAAGTAACTAGTAGGAGACAAACTTAGGTGTCAAAGACTGTTTTAGTTATTGATGTTACACAGTGTAACATGGCAGATTCAAAGACTGATGTTACACAGAGTAACATGGCAGATCTTCCTATCCAATTACTGTAAATGTACTTAATTTCACAGGTTCAAATTTTCAAGTTTTTGTAATTTCTGACCTAAGTCCTCATGGAGGAGAACAACGGAAAAGGAAAGCAACACCACTGGATGGACTTGCTGGAACACGGCCAAAACAGCAGCAAAGGACAGACAAAAATGGAAAGACAGCGTTGCAGCCTTATGCGCCTTCATGCACGGAGAGCATTATTGTTAAGGTAATTTCTGACCTTTTGTGGGGTTTAATATTCGCAGAGTTATGCAACTGACTATAAGGCCAAGAATATTTATTATTTTATGCATGATACACAGAAAATTTTTGACCCCAAAATAATAGCTAATTAAGTACACCGCAAATACAACTACCCTTGCAGTAACTTTTACAATTCATCAACTAATTAATCTAACTTACCCTCCCTCGTTCAACTTTCGTTGTTAACATAACAATAAGCGACGTCCGCTGCTCCCAAACCATTAACCAGTAATCTGTACAAGTATTGGGTAGGGGACCCTGAGCTGCAATATACCGGTTCACTATACCGGACCCAGGAATCTCCATCTGTAGTAAAATAAACAGGTACAAATATAAGTTACTATGGAAACATTAGTATAGGTATATGACGAAACATGAAATGATTTCCTTAATCTTTGAACTGTCTAGAAATTGTGTTTATAGTGCTATAACTTACATTGTTGTGCAAAGCAAACTGAATAACATGTACAAGCACTAGTTATAACTTCCAGAGAGAGAGAGAGAGAGAGAGAGAGGAGAGAAAGAGAGAGTAGGTACTAGGTACAATGAAGAGTAAATATTAAATTACAAGATAGATATGATGTAGACCTAACAACATGGACATTAATATAATGTATTTATGATTCATATATTTACAATAAATATAATATATATGTGCAGAGAGAGAGAGAGAGAGAGAGAGAGAGAGAGAGAGAGAGAGAGAGAGAAATTTTGTGATATATATCAGTTTGTTAGTTTTACATCAATGATCATTATGATCGAGTCCAGAGGGACAGAATTATCCCAGTATGGCTATAATTGTAATCAACAGTATAATTAATCACTAATACCCTTGTTAATTTAAACATGATATTTATGTACATTAATTCATCATTAGCACACAAATCACCAGTCAGATGTAGCAGTTTTATACACAGAGGACCTTTATAATGGACAATGAATGACTCCCAAACTTACAGTAGATGACTTCAAATGAGTGATTGTGATTGACTTTGATGGATTGTACATAATATTTATCCATTTTCTTAACTGTATACACAGTATACCAAGCCATTATTATCGAGGCATACTGGGTACACATACAGTGAAGCCACATTATAATACTCAGGGCCTTGGTGGCATAGCGGTTTAAAGAGTACTTGGTAACTGAGTCGTTTAAACTGTGGGCTTCTCATCACCTAGGTCCCAATGTGATTCAGGTGTGAGTTAGGGGGGATCGGTGACAGAGTGGTCTGAAATGCCAGATTTATGGACCATAGCACCTCTCACCATCTAGGTTCACATCCTACTTGGCCAAAATCTGTGTGAGAAAGTTTGTCACTTAGCTTGCCAAAGGTTGGTGGTTTTCTCTGGACACTCTGGTTTTCTCCACTATCAATGAGCAGACCACCTCAATATAAGTGAAAGAATCTTGACTGAGGTGTAACACATTATCACTATACTCCACTTATTGCATCCACTTCTTTCATTTTTCCTAAGCCAAATCCCAAGTGTAATTTATGATCATCTTGGAATGTGTTTTGACTTTCATTTCTAAATGTTTGATTTATCTACCAGGCAACAGACACTACCTATATTTAAGTATGGGGACAGACCCAACCAGGATTTGGTCCCATGACCTCCTATTGTCATATATAGTCCAACCTGCCTTAAAGGCCACCTCTATATAAGAGCCACCTGCTTATAAAGGCCAGTAGAATACCGTCCCAATTGCTCTTTATTCATATTATTTGAACCTGAGTATAAAGACCACCTGCCCATAAAGGCCACTTTACTGTTTCCCTTGGGTGGTCTTTATAGACAGGTTTGACTGTACTTACATTTACATAGTTAGCGTTGATATAATCACTACCAGATCTATCTTTTAATATCACTCGTGTCTGATCATCTGTAAACAAAGAAATATCAATCCATTAGAACATTAAAGTCACAATGACCTAGTTTATCAGTGTAGAATATAAAAATTAGGTTACAGTGACCAAGTAATAAGAGGATAAGAATTCTTTTGTGTAAAGGTTGAGCTTTTCAATAAAAAACAAATGTTATTAATTTGATTTAAAAATAAAACATGTCAATCCATGTACAAATTACAACCCAGAAGCAAAAATAAAAACTTTGCAAACTGGCAAATTAAGTTGAACATGTTAACTTCTACCAGGGAAATGAGGCCAGGTGCACAGGAAGGATGACCATCTCCTGTTATATAAGATCATGTATGGTTAAACTTACAACATAAAACATTTTTGAGGTAAACTGTTTTTCTGATTTTTTTTCCCTTCTTTTTTTTATGGTCAATGTATCTATTACATGTATGATTGTACTTTTATATCAATGTATCCATTATTCTAGTTGTACTTACACGGAGAAATATCTCTGTATCTATTTTTAGGAACATTGGCTTCTACTCTGGCAGCGTTTGTCGTCATACCAGGTTTCTTCCTGTATAATTGCTGAAATATCGAAACAACAGAAACACATATTAACCAAAGTATATAACACAACTTCTTTAGAATTATATATTGGACTTCTGACTGATTTTATAGAAGGATAATCCACTGTTTTATTGGTAAACACTTCAAATTATGAAGCTAAAGAAAAAGAAACTAGCTGTAAACAAAACAGCACAGGCCTTGTCTACACATCTTGTTAATTGTACTGTACCTGTAACATTTAGAGAGAACTGTAACTTGTCAGACCTATAACTTATCAGTCAGAACTGTAAGATTTCAGACAGACCTGTACTTCTTTTCAGTAAGACCTATAATTTTCATTTGGATATGTAATTTCTTTTTTAGTCAGAACTGTAAGATTTCAGACAGACCTGTAACATTTTGTTAATACTGTAATATGTTCTTATACAAATTATTGATATTTTGAGATTCGCGCTAGTTAGAGTTTTAGCATAATTTAGGACACTGACTACATCAAGACACTTACATCAAACTGTGCCAGGGCAGCACCACTTTCTAGACTTTCTTGTAAAAGCATAAGAGAGGCATCTAAAGCATTGGCCCCTGTAGCAGAACTTGTGATCTGATGTGATTCAGGTATATATACAAAATCTGGTTCTTCTACTTGTTCTTCACCAACATATACTGTAATTAAAATAAAACAGATCATTATAATTAATTTTATTATATAATCTACTTAATAATCCATGTTATACGGTCATACAATAAAAATCGTATTGAATGAGTGTGATGTCATAAAAGCATAAAAGTCATTCTAGAGTGACGTCACACAATTGACCAAGTTCACAGTTGTTTGTTTCATTTGACACTGTTTGTTGATTCTAATTTAAGCTTTTCTTCTAAAAGGAAGATACATTGTATTTAAATCGAAATGGAAAATGTTTGTTTTGTTTTTGTATCCTGCGGACAGACTATTGTTTACTTTTAATATTTCAGCAGGATAACTTTTGGCGCATGTACAGTTACGTGAGCTTGTTGTGTTTCGGTCAATCAGCTGTTTTCTTATAATGAGAAGACAAGTTTTAAATCTACAAAAAAACAGTTTTTATGGTATTATATAATAAATAGAATCTTGCATTCGTGTTTATGCAATATTGAATTTATTAAACTCGTTGAATAAATTCAATATTACATAAACACTCATGCAAGATCCTCTATCTATAATTGTCATGATATAACTGCCGAGATATTGGGAAACAGGGACCTATCTGAGCTGTGGATTTGGTACTAATTCGTTAGCTTAGTGTTAAACTTTCGACAGGTCTGTACTGTAAAGCTGCAGTATTATTACATGTACATTTGTTTTCATGTTGATGAAAAAGGAGCAAAAATCAGAATATGTAAGACAGGGACAAGGAAACAAGAGGCCCAAAGGTCTTAATGCTCACATGATGGTATGTACGTATCTCATGCAGTGGTTCAATGGTCAATTTCAAAACATTAAAGAGAATGTCCCAATTTTAATGAGAATGCCCCTCAAGAGCTTTTGGCTCAGATGAGCTAAAATAAAGAAATGTTACCCCTCTAATTAGTTTCTTTTACAGACGTTTGGAGTGGAGTGGAGTATTGGTGTTTAATGCCCCAGCCGAGACTACATCACTTACATTGAAGCAGTTAGTTCTGGGTTGGTGGAGAAAACCACTGACCAATGGCATATAGACTTTTGGTTGCTGGATAAAACCACTGACCAATGGCATATAGACTTTTGGTTGCTGGATAAAACCACTGACCAATGGCATATAGACTTTTGGTTGCTTTGTTTGGATTTTTTTTTCTTTTCTTTTTTTTTTTTAAATGAATATATAAAACAATAATTCTGTCATAAAAGATAAAAGTTTATCGGACTTTGAACTGTATATATAGCTGACATCTGTACAGCCTTATTTTTACATCCCATCTGGGACATGGTTATAAACTTTATTTCATTACTCTGGAATCTTGTGGGCACCAGATTCTTTGAACATAAAACTATAAAACGTATATAAAACTACATCATTTCATTTATTTATGTTTTTATCAATATTCTCAATGTTTTTCTTCCTTATTTTTGATTTATTAATCTGGAATCTGTGTTTCTAGTACATCGTGTAACACAGTGCAATTTACATTCTAAATAAGACACAATTTTTTTTATTCACGAGCCATAATTTTTACTTCTAAAATTGGGGGTGGGAATGACATCACTTGAACAATTTACATTTACTACATGAACATAAAGTTGAATTTTTAAATTGTAACTATAACATGCTTAATGAGTGCAGTAACTGCACTAATGATGCTGCTTTGAACATTAATTGACACCAACTCAATAACTTATAATTTCTACCCCCTACTGCACAAGACACAAAATTATTTCAATTATTCAATACTTTATACAAGATGCTCTTACAAATTCATTTTATTTAGTGAAATTTAATACTGTAATCATTCTGAAAATTCAATTGACTTTACAATAGGAGGAGTTCAGAGAAAATAATTTTTTATTTGGTAATGTTGAACTTTGAACTCCAGTGAAGTGAAGTAATTATGTTTTACTTTACATCTCTGTTTCTTATATGGAGGTGATCAGAAGAATTACTGACCTTTGACAATATTAACTAACTTGTTTTTTTTCCTCTTTAAATAATATAAAAATTTCAAAATAAAATAGATGAATTTTCAAAGAATGTCACTTAAAATGAATTTTCTAAGAATGTCACTTAAATTTAAATTTTTTAAGAACTTCACTTAAAATTAACACAACAGTACAAGAGAATATTCTGGAATTCAGATAATCAATTATTTTTAGTGATTGAACAAATAGAAGTTTACAGTAATATAACAGGTGCCCCATTAAGTGTCAGATTTAAATATTGAAATATTCTTATTCAAGTATTATGTTTTTTCAAAGTACAGTGGATAATTTTCTTATTTGTTGTGGCATTTTATAACGAGTTAATCCTGGGGTAACTCGGTACACAAACTGCACTCTAAAAGACAGGAATTTGTAAATCCTGTTTCTTTAGAAATTTTAAATATGTGATGTCAACCCAATGATTTGACAGCTCATTTCACCTTATGACATTTAAATGTATTTTTTTGATTTTCTTTAAATTAGATTAAATTTAGACTTTTATTTAGGTGAACCAGTCCTATGTTATATGTATTAGAGGGTTTAATTACCAGGATTTATTGTTCAAATTAAAAAGTTATTAGTACTCAAAAGTGCACCATGGACTTTTCATGATTTTAATCTTCATTCAACCTTGCTGAATTCTAATTATTTGAAATTTGACGTCATATGGCATGGCTGTTTCAGATTACGTTACATTGTGGTTTGTTGTGGGTTTGAGCTAGAAACTTGTGATACGATCGCAATCATTTTCACTTTACACCAGGATACAAAGTAAATGGATACAGGCAGAAATACTGGGGGGGGGGGGGGGGGGGGGGGGGGGGGGGGGGGGGGGGGGGGGGGGGGGGGGGGGGGGGGGAATGGAAAGGGACAGGGAGATTATGGTTCTACATGTGAAGTGTGAAGAGGAAGAAGAAGAAGAAAAAAATGTTCCTAAATTTATTAGTCTGCTTAATGTCGGCTAACAATCGTTAAATATTTTAATGTCAGTCTCTTTAATTAATTAACTGTATTGGTAGAGTACCTGTTATCTAGTACCAACTCTTATCATAAACAGAGTACAATGGACCATTATCACCTCATTATGTTATTAAAATTCAACAGGGTCATTACTTAAAAAGGTTTTACACATTGGTGTGTGTGTGTGTGTGTGACATTCCTCTAAAGCTGAATGGTTAAGAGGATGTAGGGTGGGGGTGCAGAATGGATTTTCCAGTGATACTTGCATAAACATCCCCATTTAATGATTTGTTTGTGGAGGCAAGTAGGTGGTGTTGTGATTGAGACTGTGATTGTGTTGTGATGGGGCTGTGAAGTTGTGTGGTGATGTGTTGGGGCTAAGTTGGGACTGTGTTGGGGCTGTGAAGTTGTGTGTTGTGATGGGTCTGTGGTGGGACTGTGTTGGGGCTGTGAAGTCGGTGGTGCTGTGATCATTTATATACCTACCGTTAGGTCGAACTATTAGCACTAATTCCCCAGAATGGGTTTCCCGTGACGCTCGTATAAACATAACCACCTGAAAAATAGAATAAAACAAAATTTATAATTTAAACCTACTGTAACCACATCTATCTAATATTTTACTTAACTCAAAAGTGCCATCATCAGTTCCTGAAAATTTGTCAATTTTTGTTCCTCTAAAGTAATTTTGCCATTTAAGGTTTTATAAGAATTTTTCATTTTCAGAAATTGACTGGCATTTTGAATCAGGACATCTAGTTTTCAATTTCATCAAGTGATAGATATTCATGATAATGGTGTGGTCCTAAAAAACCCTACAGCACAAGATGCCATACTCACATTATTTCCATTACAAATGTCCGTGTTTGTATTAACAAGTCCAAAACCAGAAGTCAAATCGAGCATTAAAGGTCTTTTTATTTTTCTAACATTCTTCATCTTTTCATAGTATAATCCTTGATCAAGATGTTTTGGTTTTACAGATAGCAATGGTTTATCCATTATAATAGGTGCATATACAATCTTCAAAGCTACGATAATCACAGCCACGACAAGTACATCCCACCCAGGGCAGCAGGTATACCATATTGTACCAATAATTTATAACCATTTAAATATATATGTACATGTGTACATACATTTTAAAAATTAAAAAACATTACTTTGATGATTCAATTAGTTTAACATGTATATTTAAATTTTTAATTTTTTCAAAAAATGAATGAGAACTATTTAAAGAATTTAGGTTATCATAGTTTAAATTCATACATCATTATATATCAAAATTAATCAACAAAACAATGCAGAAATAGAAATTAAGTCATAAATTATGTAATAAAGAATTTAAAATAATAAACAAGTTTAATGGCAGTTTAATTAATTTATTTTAAATGAACTTGATAACACTAAATTGGTCCTTCAGAAGAGACCTTAAAAACTGATGGCCTGTTTACAACAGGTGGGTCATGTTAAAGAACCCTTAAAACACATTTCCCTGGATGCAAAACAAAAGTAAAAATTTTGCCACGTCATCTATAGCTGGTGACATCAAAGTATAAATGACTGGGACATAGAACCCTATTTCATCGATTAACCATTAATCCCGGGTATGTTTTCACTTAATTCCTTTTAAATTATATTGAGACATCACCAGCTATATTTGGAGTTAAAGAATTTCATATGTATCCAATGTACAAATTACTAATGTTTGAAATTTATTAATATGAAACTGGACCAAGGTTTTACTAGAATCTTAAACTTGTATTGAGACACAGCCAGCTATATGTGTAGCTGCAAATTGGGTGAAAGAGCAGTCAGCTAGGATTTTAGACAATTGACCTGTGAATACTGAGTACTTGATTAAGTTAATGGTGGGAGTAAAGGTATTTTACATCCCATCAAAATTATTTTAATGATATAGAGACAGGAGGCAACTTTGAGTACTTATTATGACATAGAAAAACCACAAAATGTCAGGAAGAAAGCAGAGAAACAGTGTTCTTTATAGCATTTTCAAATGGGGTAATTTTCAAAAATATTCCTCTAAAACACCATAACATCAATATTTTTGCATTCATGGCCCACTAAGGTCTTAACAATGGGGTCAAATTTAGCAAAAATGGGTCAATGGTCTCTTGATCGCCTTCTAGAATGAACACTGGACAAATTTTCTTGCAGTCGAATCAATAGTAGTAAAATAAATTCATCAACTGTATTATCATATTACTGTCGTTTTATGTATGGAAGACTTTACTGTGACACAATAAGATTCCCGTCCTGTATCATTGACGATCAATCAGAATTATAGAATCTGTGTATCATATTACTGTCGCTTTATGTAACAAGAATTTTGAGCTGGTATCATATTAAACTGCTTTATGAAACAAGAATTTTGAGCTGGGATAATAACTGGATAAATTAATCATCATTAAGATGTCATAGAATCCAAGGTATTCAAACATGGACTTGTAATGGTGATCACATGAATCACAAAATTACAGCAGATCTAGAGATAACAGTGTTTCTATGATGTCATAATAGACTGACAATAAAATCAATGTTTTATGACAAAAACAGTAACAATGAATTAAACATACACTGAGTAACAATGACATATAACTGTCACTGTTTATAGGAATACAGTCAAACCTGTATATAAAGGCCACCCAAGAGAACCAGTAAAAGTGGCCTTTAAGGGCAGGTGGCCTTCATATACAGGTTAAAATAATATGAATAAAGAGCCATTTACATACAATTTTACTGGCCTTTATAAGCAGGTGACCTTAAGGCAGGTTGGACTGCCAACTAGAAATGTGGAGGGTACCTGTCTACTGAGGCTTCTGTCTTAAATAAAACAGGTTGTGGGTTGGATCCCAGATGGGATGGAAAACATATTTTTCAGAATGGAAGACAAGTCAAGAATATTTCACTTATATCAAGACATCACCAGGTATAAGTGAAATACCAGAAATTTTGTCCTTTGCAATGTGCTCATGGTAATGTGCAGAATGGTTCTTTAGTGTACTATACCTACCATGACAAAGGACATTAGATTTTCAGATCTCTTCTGAAGGACCCCATGGCATTTATTTCTAAATACTGAATACTTGGCAAAAGAATGATTACTAACTCTTTTCCAAGTTTTGGTTAGACCTGACAGAGATTCAAACCTTGACCTCCAACATTTAATCAAAGTACTGAAAGTACTAAAATTCGCGAAAGATTAGAAAGACAGGGAGTTCAGTGTCTCCATCAATGTAGTGTCAGGTATATGAAGTTGTCAGGTAACTGAAAGGAGGTTGTTATGTTCACCTTGCATTGCTCCCAACACAACATAGCGGGTTCATGTAGTGTGCAATGTGCAGACTATGAGCATGGGCTGTTTTAATATTCACACATTGGACCAATATTAAGGATTCATGTAGGAAATAGTTCAATCCGAATAAATGCATGTATGGAACCATCAAGGATGGTCAAAGTTACTTCCATCGTCATGGAGACCCTAATATTAAACAAGAGGTCCATGAGCCTTAATGCTCACATGCAGCTGAGTACATATCTCATGCAGAGGTTCAATGGTCATTGACATTAAAGAGAATGTCCAAATAAATTTTCAGCAGTAAGGGCCAATTATATGTAAGGATTTTTTGCAAATGTATTATAACATAACTAGTCATAAGAGTGCTACATATAATATATCTGAAATCTAGCTACAATATATTGTTTATAAACAACTAAAAAGGTAAAGAAAAATTTGAACACATGACCTTAATCTAAATATCGCAATGAATATTAGGTCAATACCTACAATTTAGAAGCCTATACAAAAAGTTTATAGTTTTTGAGATAATTAACCATGTCAGTATTTGTTTGCATCAGTGACCTTGACTTTTAAACTTATGTCCTTCATTCATATATCAAAATGATCGTTAGGCCAATACCTACAATATTTTAACATATATGCCTATACAAAAAGTTTATAGTTTTTAAGACAATTAATCATTTCAGTATTCATTTGCATCTATAACCTTGACCTTTAGACCTATGACCTACATTCATATATCAAAATGAACATTGTGTAAATGCCTATAAGATTCTGATATACATGCCTATAGAGAAAGTTTATCATTTTTGAGATAATTCACCATTTCAGTATTTGTTTGCATCTATGACCTTGACCTTTGAACCTATGACCTTTGTTCATATATGGAAATGACCGTAAGGCAAATGCCTACAATATTCTAATATACATGCCTACACAAAGAGTTCAAAGTTTTTGAGATAATTAACCATTTCAGTATTCGTTTACATCTATGACCTTGACCTTTGAACTTATGACCTCTATTCATATATCAAAATGACCGTTGTGCAAATGCCTACAGTATTCCAATACACATGATGATGATGCCCATACAAAAAGCTTATAGTTTTCAAATATATTGACAAATACATTAATTTTGCAATTTCCCCCTCAAGTACCTTGCCATTATCTCATTTTGGCCCCTAAAGCTACAATATGTGCAAATCTAAAACTAGGTGCCCATAGTGTTTTACATGAAATATCTAAGTTATATCTCTTGTAGGTTCAGAGCAGATGATTTTTAAAGATTTTCACAAATTTCCCCTTTATGGGGCCCCAAGGGGACATAATCCTTGCATTTGTGCAAATCTGAAAACCCCTTACTTGACCATTACTGTCAAATATCATCAATTTGGCTCTGTAGTTTTGGAGGAATTGATAAAAAATGTGAAAAGTTTATACATGACGCACATCGGACGAAGATAGATGGCAATTGCACATCTGAGCCTTTGGCTCAGGTGAGCTAAAAAGTTTATACAAGACGGATGAAGATAGATGACAATTGTTCATCTGAGCCTTTGGCTCAGGTGAGCTAATAAGCTTCTGATATCTTTCATGTCATGATTGAGGATATTTTTAAATAAATTAATAACTTGAAAAAATTAACTATTATTTTATTATTATTTATATCACCAGAGTTGTGTTTTAAGAATTCGATAATTTTTGGAAGACTTTTCATTCCCGAGACCAGCATAATTTTAGTAAATCTTGTAAACAACAATTTATTCAATCGGGTGGGCGTTAGGATCCCCGCTGACTGGGTTTGACAGGTGACCCCTCTACAAAGGTTCTGTACATGATAAAAATGTAGTTGACAGATGACCACTCTACAAAGTGATCGCTATCCCAGATTTCACTCTAATCAATTTATAATTTTTTAAGGATGACTTCACAGAATGCTTTGAAAAACGGGAAAAGCAGTATGATAGCACAAAATTCCAAAATTTTTGTCTTAATATGGGGAGACTCCTCACATCAGCAGGGATTGAGCTTAACTTTTCGATGAGCCATACAATGAACTGTCAAGAGTGATGGTTGATCTGAATATATCAGGCATATACATTTGGATTATTCTATCCCTTGCTTTACTTTTCGATATTCAACATCTGCAATTACATTGACGAATGGTTTTGCAGAAAATGTTGATCTATAGGTACTGCCAATGTCAATGACTGTATAATTTTGGCAGATTTTGATTTATTAGCAGGAACTTGTTTTGCATTACTAAAGGCTTGTGCCTGTTTGTGAGATTCAGAAATGTCATGTTTATTTACACTGTCAAGTTTATAACTAGTGCAACCCTCGGTAAATACAGATTTTTTTCCTGTCGAACTCTACACAATCGGCACACTTCATTCCGTCCTGCGTATCATACAACCAAGGCCTGCCATCTTCCCATGGCTTTTTATATGCTCCGATGCGTTTGGACTTATCATACTCTTGATAGTACTTTCGTTTTTCCGCAGGTCCTTGTTTAGCCTTTGGAGTCGATGCTCCTAAAAATTTCCACATGGCAGAAAGCCGGAAGTATCATTTTATACATAAATATCAGAAAAGGAAAAAATGGCACCGTATTTGAATTCCGGTCGGAACACCGGTCCATTTACACTTGTTAACTATATGATACCCATTTTTCAATTTTACTATTATTGTCGCCAGTCAGATATATAAACAGGAAATCGGTAAACGGATTGGAATGTCAAATACACCGAACTGAAAATTCTAATCGCCACCTGGCAGCCCTGGGCGACCTGTGTATGATACATTTATCGCCCAGAGCGAAAAACTGGGCGCCCGTTAATCTCAATCCCTGATCGGGAGGGTTGGCAGGTATGATAAAGCGGAGAATATAGTTGGGGCGGAAAATATTAATATTGGGGCGAAACGTCCATAACCCGCATTCAAAATTTGAGTTATCTACCTTTATTTCAACTTTGAACCTACATACGAGAGAGAGTTGATTATCTGTAACGGAAGAATATTCGGGTTGAGAAATCTGCATGTAACAGCTAAATTCGAGAATGATCAAGATCATTCGCGAATAAAAACTCTTTAACACACGAAACTGATACCAATACAAGCTTCATGTATCTTGTCATACTTTTAAGTAAATTTCTTAAACAGAAAATATTACGAAATCAGTATTTTAAGAAATTTTGTAGAGTAGATCTTGCTGATATAAACAAGTCAAATATAATGTCTTTTCCGTGAGTAATCTCGGCTAAATTCCACGAGTTTTTACAGAAAAAAACACAAATCTAATGACTTTTCAAGTTCTGTGATAACATGTAGTATACATGAGTTCGTACAACAAATATGAAAAAAATTAAATAAGTTTTCCGCGTTTAAGTAATTAGTACACTTTCAAACATGCATTAACTGTTAAAATAAGGAAAAACTTTTAAAAACAATTTTAAATCATCTTAGCTTAGTCATAACGAAGAGATCAAAAACAACTCTGTAGTTACAAGGGTTATGTGACAAATGTTTTACCAGTTTTACGAGGAGAAAGATTAAAATAATGTAAAATACATGATGACAAGCAGGACACAGTTATTCAAGGTGGTTAGAAAGTCAAAAGTGGGCTGAAAATGATGTAATGCATCAGTAAATATATATATGGGAAGAAACCTCTGTGGTCTTCAGCATATCAATCATATCACAGCAAGAAGCTTCTGCATTCATTGCTAAATGCAAAAATAATGAATATTTCTTCACCACAAATATTTCGACCTATATAGTATTATATAACTTATTCTATGTTATTAAATAAAAACAGGAAACTCTTATAAACAAAATTTGTAAGATTTTTCCAAAATTCTTAAGAGTAGATAAAGTCTTCAGTTGTTGATTTGTCAGGGATTTTGATAGGGGAAAATTTTTTATTTGGGTGTTTTGATTTGAAAACCACTGATCAATCAGATTGCAGTATTTTTTCTTTATTGATTATGCAAACATTTTGTCAAAAATCAAACTAGATAAGATTCTTGGTAGATAGGTATGCCACCAAAGTTTCAAGAATCTAGTTCTGTGTCTGCCTATGGTACCATATTGACCATCCAGAATGTCCCTGGCAAAAGCTTTGAGGGACACAAAAAAAGTTTTGGTTTACTCTGAGTTCAGTTTTGGTTTACTCGGGAGTTCAGTATACTTACTTGTTCATGTGAATGTTGTGATACATCCCTGCCATTAATAAATAAAACTTGGTCTCCTTCATTTAAACGAGGAATTGCTAAATCTGCCGGCGTATTCGGCGCCACTCGAGATACGATGATAGGCATACCTTGATCAGCGCCACCCTGTAAAACAACAAGAATAAATCGTAATGATATGTATCAATGATCCTCCCACTTTTATAAGTTGTGTTTGGGAAGTGCGTAATGATATGTATCAATGATCCTCCCACTTTTTTAAGTTGTGTTTGGGGAGTAGTATTATTGAGTACAGAGTAAATTTTTATACTGACTTTAGCATTTATGTTGATACCAGAACTAAATGTAAATTTTTACAATGACCTTGACACCAACACCAATAACTAACACTAAATAGTATGGTGACATGCATTCTTCTTGCCTCAATTGTTTTATTATAAAGAAGCAAAAATTATCATCAATGCGAAACCGCAGTTGCCATGGTTACCAAATTATCGCTAACATTCACCAATATGTGGTTTAACTTGACTGGGGTGAGAAACTTCGTTCCAACCAACAAACCATCACCCTATATATTTCTGTGGCTTTTAAAGGATTTTCACTAGTGATGAAATGGCAAAGTGGGTCATATGCTGAAATTGAAACCAGGTGGTTTTCTTTCAAAGTGGTGAACACGAAAACTAGAATGATATCGGGAATGTATTTAGTTCGAGTGGTTTCCATTCAAAGTGGTGAACAGGGCAAATTAAAGGATCTCGGGAATGTTGTTGGTCAAAGTGGTTTCCATTCAAACTAAAACCAGGTGGAAAATTGGAAGTATCTCAAGAATGTAGTTGGTCCAAGTGGTTTCCATTCAAAGTGGTTGAAAGGAGAATAATAAGGATCTTGGGAATGTATTTAGTCAGAGTAATTTATTACGTACCTTGACATTAAAACCAAATCTACCTTGATCATCAGGCTTCATCCTGATGGTAACCAAACCATGTCCTTCAGGGTAACCATTCCCGTTAGGCTGAAAAATATAAATAAATATTAATTAATTTATTTTAAAAGTTAAAACGAAGTCCTGGAAATTCTCTCAAACATATGTAAATATTCTGTATCTCATTCATATTAAACAAAACATACACCAGCCTCTATTTATCAGGGTTCCATATTTAGGCTAGTATGTAACCCTCGAGACATGTAACTTTTCAGGTGAAACTGAAATTGAAACTCAAAATTTCAAGGTGTGTGTGTATGTGTAAGAGAGAGAGAGAGAGAGAGAGAGAGAGAGAGAGAGAGAGAGAGAGAGAGATTGTATGACTAAGTAACATAAAGTGATGCTGTTATAATTTCACAGGTGTGACATATCACTATGGTATCTTAGATAATCTGATTTGTATTGTGTATTGTGATCTACCTGTACAGGTAAGTATGTGTTTATTGTACACACAGGTGAGTAGTGTATGTGCATGTACAGACCGCATAGATATTGCACATGAATCATAAATAATCATTAAATCCTACCAATTCATGCTCCAGAATCATCCGAACAGAATATATATAGTCACAACTTCACAAAAATTAAATGGCAGTCACAACAACACAAGAACGAAATAGCTTATAAATATCAATGTTTACTAAAAACGGCATTGAAAATAATTCTTGTTAAAAACCTATATTTCTACTAAATTAACACTAAACATGCATTATATGTCATACACATATGGAAGAAATTAAAAATCCAAAATTCCGATAAAAACAAAATACATATGAGACAAAATCCTTGATGATTCAGATGTTTACTGTTTATCACTAGATGATGTTTACTTCTGTTTATCACTAAACTATATAAACAACATTTTTAAAATCGCTACATATTATGCCACAACTTGAAATTTACGTCAAAATAAACTTAAATTTTCAAAATCAATATATTTTTATTTGTGAAGGCCGCAGTAGGTAGGTCATGTGACCATGATCTTACTGTGGGTACCACTATACCTTATTTTCTCCTAAATGTTGATATATAAATCCCGGACTTTACATTTATGAGGTAATACAACCTTATAAGGAAATATATGTAATATAATATCTATAAAAAAAACCAAATGAACAATTGTGGAAAACCCCTAAAACAGTTCCTATAATTGATAAAGATACCACCTTCTATTTACTTAAAACACCTACAAGGGCAGTGTCTATAATCTGTACCAGACACTCAGATGAAAATAAACCTGGTCTGCTCCAAAGATAGATTTTGGTAAAAAAAATAAACCTGGTCTGGTCCAAAAATAAGACTGGGGTGAAATTAAACCTGGTCTGGTCCAAAGATAGATGGGATGAACGTAAACCTGGTCTGGTCCAAAGATAGACTGGGATAAAAATAAACCTAGTCTGGTCCAAATATAGACAGATGATCTGGTCCAAAGATACACTGGGATAAACATAAACCTGGTCTGGTCCAAAGATAGACTGTGTAAAAGTAAACCTGGTCTGGTCCAAAGATAGACTGATGTAAAAAAAAGTAAACCTGGTCTGGTCCAAAAATAGACTGGGATGAAAGTAAACCTGGTCTGGTCCAAATATAAGACTGAGGTGAAAATAAACCTGGTCTGGTCCAAAGATAAGATTGAGGTGAAAGTAAACCCAGTCAGGCTAACAGATTATTTTCTGGTGGTTGGGGTCACTGTGAGGCTATTTTGGCTTTCATAGGGATATATAAAACCAAATAGTGACTGTTTTGATCACCAAGCACTGAAGCCACAGACTAATATTAAATAATCAATGACAGGCATCACAATGGGTGCGGCATAAAAACCCTTACTATTATTCAACACTATAAGCATGTTATAAAAATATAAACTCAACTTTAGTAATGTCACAGTTATAGGGCGGCATCTAGATATAAGTGACAAAATCTTGTCTGGGATGTAAATGCCACATTTCTATAAAGGCGGAAATCTAATTTCGTGTTTTACACATATGATAATGTCTAGATAGAAGTGAAACAATCTTGACTGGATGTAAATGCCACATTTCTATAAAGTCCATGTTTTACAAACTGCCCTTATTAAGATATGGTATTACATAAATCCTGCTAACAGCAGGAAAGTCCAATTTTCATATAAAATTTAACACCCTAATCAATCACTCCTCTGTATTTTACACTGAATCAACTGTCAATCCCTGAGTTTCGTTTTAATCAAACCTTTGAATTTTATACATGTATTGATATGACATCACATGTATATATAAATGTATGGGTTGTTGCATATTGAAATGGACTGGTGTTTTCATCCCAGTCAAAATTCTTTTACTTATACTCTAGGCAATTAATTCTGGGATGGTAGGGTAACTGAACTACCCAAAAATCACCAATGTTTGGCAAGTGATTGTCACAGGTAACCTGAGTTCAGTTTAAACAGGTTTTCAGTTAACTCAGGGTTCAGTTGTCACAGGTAACCTGAGTTCAGTTTAAACAGGTTTTCAGTTAACTCAGGGTTCAGTTGTCACAGGTAACCTGGGTTCAGTTTGAACAGGTTTTCAGTTAACTCAGGGTTCAGTTGTCACAGGTAAACTGAGTTCAGTTTAAACAGGTTTTCAGTTAACTCAGGGTTCAGTTGTCACAGGTTACACTGTAGGTTTTCAGTTTACTCAGGGTTTAGTTTTCACAGGTTACACTGTAGCTCAGTTTAGACAGGTTTTCAGTTAACTCAGGGTTCGGATTTCACAGGTAACCCGAGTTCAGTTTAAACAGGTTTTCAGTTAACTCAGGGTTCAGTTGTCACAGGTAACCCGAGTTCAGTTTAAACAGGTTTTCAGTTAACTCAGGGTTCAGTTGTCACAGGTTACACTGTAGGTTTTCAGTTTACTCAGGGTTTAGTTTTCACAGGTTACACTGTAGCTCAGTTTAGACAGGTTTTCAGTTAACTCAGGGTTCGGATTTCACAGGTAACCCGAGTTCAGTTTAAACAGGTTTTCAGTTGACTCTGGGTTCAGTTGTCACAGCTAACCTGAGTTCAGTTTAAACAGGTTTTTAGTTAACTCAGGGTTCAGTTGTCACAGGTAACCTGAGTTCAGTTTAAACAGGTTTTCAGTTAACTCAGGGTTTAGTTGTCACAGGTAAACTGAGTTCAGTTTAAACAGGTTTTCAGTTAACTCAGGGTTTAGTTGTCACAGGTAACCTGAGTTCAGTTTAAACAGGTTTTCAGTTAACCCAGGGTTCAGTTGTCACAGGTAACCTGAGTTCAGTTTAAACATGTTTTCAGTTAACTCAGGGTTCAGTTGTCACAGGTTACACTGTAGGTTTTCAGTTTACTCAGGGTTTAGTTTTCAAAGGTTACACTGTAGCTCAGTTTAGACAGGTTTTCAGTTAACGCAGGGTTTGGATTTCACAGGTAACCCGAGTTCAGTTTAAACAGGTTTTCAGTTAACTCAGGGTTCGAATTTCACAGGTAACCCGAGTTCAGACCACTTTGACAGGTTTTCAGTGAACTCTGGGTTAATTCGTTACGAGGTTGTACTGTTGTCTAAATTCCAACAATAAATGTTTAATCCTCACATATCATATCTGAGTTATATAACACTCTTAGATAGTCATACATCAATTTTAGAATCTCAATGTCAAAATATCTGTCATATACTTCAAATTTGAATTGCATATTATTACAAGATTTTTCCTTTGCATGCAAGAAATTTAAAAGTCAGTTTTTCAAATTTCAACAATCATTCATTTTTAAGTACTAAATAATGATTAAAACCAACAACAACATCTTCAGATATTAATTTTTTTTCATTAAATCTGAATTGCATAGCATTTAAAGATTTTTCCTTTGTATGTGAGAAATTTGAAAGTCAGTATTTCAATTTTCAACAATCCTTCATTTTAAACATCAAATTTCCAATCTGAATGGTGTAAAGTTTAAAGATTTTTTTCCTCTTTATTCATGATAAATAAGTGTCTATATTTCAAATTTCAACAATCATTTTTAAACATGATATTATAAATCAGAATTGCATAACATTTGCAGGTTTCTTTATCATACAA
Organism: Anadara kagoshimensis; assembly: GCA_021292105.1. NCBI lineage: Eukaryota > Metazoa > Mollusca > Bivalvia > Arcoida > Arcidae > Anadara > Anadara kagoshimensis. The sequence goes on along the minus strand of CM037872.1, from coordinate 43,406,616 downwards.
GAAAACTTATCATATCATGACGACAGTCGGGATTGTTAAAGCGAGCGAGCGTATAGAACAGTATGACAGTCTAGATTGTTCAAGCAAGCGTTCCTGTGCTGATTTAATATATTCTTTAATTATTTATTATGTGCGTGATAATGATCTCAATCTCCGCCGTCTCGTCTTGCCTCGGCTCCCCTCGCCTTGGCTCCTTAAACCAGAAACACGAGAACTTTTATTTACATGTCCTTGTAATTCATATCAACACTTAATAAAACTTTAATGTCGTCACACCTATTAATTTACCGATAGAAAAATTTATGTATTTCCATTTAAATGAACATGTTGTATACATGTAATATTTTCTTTAAAGTTTTTGGTCTAAAAATGCATTTTAGGAACAGAACACTATTACATGTTATGGACTTATGGTTTGAAAAACAACTTCATTCAACTATTGCCCGACTATATGTAGAAAAGTTTGAAAGTTACCCATTGATTGATGTGTATCCATATGGGAACTTTTAAGATTCCAGTAAAATTATTTTACTGATATCAAGGTTAAAATGTTGAAAATTACACAAATACATCACTTGTATGATGATTGACATGGAGGGATCTTCCCTGCAACTACCAAATGACATAGGGCATTGTCAGAGTTGAGTAGCATCGAGTTTTGACTTTTGGTGTTTTACTCCCCAGTCTAAACTCTATCATTTATGTAAAATCCTGCACCTTCTCAATTAGTTGAGAGTAGCCAAATAAAACGACTAACCTTCAGCAAAAGAACTGAAAAACTTTCTAACATTAGAATCGGACTAACAGGGATTCAAACTTACAATGGTAAGAGTTACTATGGACCACTTTGACCACTGACGCATTTCCCGACTTTAAGAGATATGAACTGTATAATAACTTTTTACCTTGTGGTGTTGCCGATGTGTTGTAAAAGTAACAAACAAATCCACTGTATACATAGAATCTAACAATGATGACAGCGATTTCTCAGAATAAAACAATCAACTTATAAATTTCCTGAATTTGATGATGTTAATTAATACTGGTAGTTCAATGTCGAAATTTACAATACCAAACTTTAAATCCAGAATCCGGATAAAAATTTACAAACTACAAATTTCCTGAACTCAATGATGCTAAATAAATATTCAAATGTCAAAATTCACCAAATCTAATTTTATCTAGAATCCAAATAAAAATTTACAAACACACCTTGGTCTGAGTTATAATTGGATTGAAATACTGGCTTTATGTTACAACAATTTATTTACTACATCTGATATATATATATGACCAGTTCAGTATATATATATATATATATATATGACCAGTTCATTATACACTCCTGAATCAATTACTCATCATGTCTAGGTGTATGTATCAAGGGAAATAAGTTACAGAAAAACGTGTTAAAATATGAAATATTGATAACTATAAGTACACCTTGACCAGTCTGACCCCTCGTGTGTGACCAATTTTACCTGGCTGTGACCATCTATACATGTATATGACTTCTAATATCTAAATTATAATTGGATACTCAACACCAGCCTCTATGATATCCAAACTATCATTTCCCTTGGATACTGAATACATTAAGTAAAACCTTCTGTAGCGACCACCTCTTTCTACAGACCACCTGTCCATTATCACCATTGTTTTTAGATCCCTCAGCTTCATATTTCAACCACACAGAACCTCTACATAAAGAACATCTGTCCATTAAGACCATTGTTTCATATCAGCCACATATTTCAACCAAAAGAATAAGAACAACTTGTCTATGAAGTCAATATTTGTTAGGTACAGTGGGTGGTCTTTATATACAGGTTTTGCTGTACATAGTTTGACAATTTTCCATAAAAATGAAGTTACAGCCCAATCTGCCTTAAAGGTCACCTCTATATAAGGACCACCTGCTTATAAAGGCTAGTAGAATTGTATCCCAACTGTTCTTTATTCACATTATTTGAACTTGCATATAAAGACCACATGTCCATAAGGCCAATTTTACTGGTTCCCTTAGGTGGCCTTTATAGACAGGTTTGACTATTCCCACATACAGTAGTTTGGGTATTGATCACCTAGTAAATTGGGGAAATCCATTAAAATTAACAATCAATCAAATCTACTGGTATATCAGATGCGGCTCTTTTCAATGTTATTTATACCTACCGGTACACATATCTCACTCATTCTACAGAGGTGTCATTTCCTAGTATCATCTGAAGACATTTTACAGCTTCAAGAAGAGGAAATATCCACAGACACTGCTGGAGTTTGAGCCCACAAATCTTGTCATTTTATATACACGTTTCATGTAACCACTTGACTAATGATGCCTGTGCACTTGATTGATAATGACAGATATATACCAGTTCTACTCTAAGACATGTCAAACTTGTCACACTAAAATGTAGGTAAGTAAAATGTCATCACAATAAATGTCTTGGGAGTGTTTATATCAGTTACCATGGTAAATCAGTGTTCTAGAAAATTGTAAACATTTCACAATCACCATGGCCTTAAATGGTCAAATTAACTGGTTGAAAATTAATGTTCTAGAACACTGTAAATATTATTGTCAGTTAAGAGGTAAATTATGATTCAGGGGACAAATCTTTGATGTGGAACATTGTAAACAATTTTGTAACCACATATCAGTAGGCACACATAACTGACCTGTCCACCTGACCTTTAATTTTAATAGTACATTTCTTGTATAGAAAACACATGTGAATATTTGAACTACCTCAAGGGTGGCTGTGGTGGCCTAATGGACAAGATACCAGTTTTCAAATGCATGGTTTCTCACCCCTGTGAGTTCGAGTCCCCCTCAGACCACATGTGGGAAAGTGAATTTGCCTAACCGTTGGCCTTTACTAATGCACCTGGTATCAGTATAATGGACTGGGGGAGTGGTACACTTGTCTGTGGTGTACTGACCGAGTCACCCTGATCGCTTGCTAGTACAAAGCAGACCATACAACACACTCTCACTTCACATGCATACACAAATTTGTTCATAGATTAATCCATAGAGATTAATAAAATCATTCTCATCACGAATAGCTGAAAAATTGCTGATGCGATGTTAAGCACATTTAACCAACCAACCATTTACCTCAAGGGAAACATGCATTGGTTATATAATAACTGCAAATCCTAGCATTACCCTTGTATTGGGTGGACCCTCCTATATGAATATTCCTAATGAAAGGTCAAGTTGACAGGTCAATGTTGTTTGCCTATATATGTTTACTATTTATTTCTATAACATTGTACTTTAACCTCTAAAGGTGCAGTTCATAAATAATCATCCTGATTTTCCTAGAAATACTAAATTCTTACATTCTATTTACAGGTCTCTAGGTGATAAACTAATCTGTTGCCATGGTAACATAAGTCACTACACATGAAAACATGCAGATTACATCAATATTATTATTGTTCCCCAGGTGACCTAGCTGAATAATCCTTTAATAAATCAGGTATAATTTTGCTGCTTCAGCATAAAATGATCAAATTTTATCAGAAAAGATTTCTTGTTAATAATAAAAATTTACTATGAAATAACACGAATTTCCTAGGAAATCAATACTTGGGAAATCTACTCGTAGTCATTATTTTTGATAGCTCAGAGTTAACGAAAACTAGTCTATATTTTGATCATCATAGTTAATATTTAAGATCTGATGTTGCAGTTTGGGATTTTGTGTACTTATATCTAGATTATCAATAGCACCCCAAAAGTGTAGGCAGGAATTAAAATGCCTCAGAAATTTTCAGGTATTTGAACTTACAGCCCTTCGACTAGAAACCAGTGACATTACCACTTGGCCATGTTTATTTTATTTTTTTTTCTATTGAAGGTAAAATTGTGCAATAAAACATTTTGGTAGTAATAAACCAGTTAAATATTACACTGTTTACATAAATCATCAAAACAAGGAAATAATTTAAATTGCACTTAGAACATCTGTAAAATGTGTAATGGGAGTACCAGTATCTAAATGCCCACGTAGTAAAAACCGCAAATATGAAAATACTATCTAAAATTTACTTTCTTTGTACATATTCAATTACTTTGTTCAGTCTGTTTCAATCACTTTTGGTTGTAAGCATCCTCTGTAGTGGTCACAGGGGGGTCTACTTTTTTTTTTGGAACTCTACAGAGGTGTCTTTAACATGCACCGAGACACGGGACCTTGGTTTACATGCACCAAGACACAGGACCTTGGTTTTGAGTCTCATTCGAAAGACTACTTTTGTAATGAGCCCTTTACAGCTCTAGTATCGTCAGGAAATGAAAATGAAAATTTCCAAGTCCCAAGTGAGATTCAAACCTACAACCCTTAACTTTGAAAGCCAGTGACAGTACCACTTGGCCATGTCCGCCCATTAAAGCAGTGTCAATTATCATTTCTTAGAATATACAGGAAATTAAATATCAAAATGAATATCAGGAAATTATATACAAGTATATGTTAATAATTATCTCATTTCAAGTACTTGTAAACATATATTGGAACAATAGTTATTTGTAAGCAGGGTGGCAAAGTAAAGTGAGTGGGCAGAACAAAGTCTGTATAACATTAGGGTAGATGTGTGGCCAAGTGGTTAAGGTTGTAATGTTGTGATTCAAAGGTTGTGAATTCAAACCCCAAGCATGAAATGTTGAAGAGCCATAAATTTGATTTCAAATTGCTCCAGCTCAACCAGTTGCCAAATAAATGGGTAGTAGTACCCAGCAGGTTTTTGGAGATTGGGTGAGGGTGGGGATGAGGGAGGGGTGTGGGACATTTATTGATTTTAATGGACTGAAACCTATCAAGGGGTTCTCGTTTCTCTCGTGCATCAGACCTCTGGAACTAGAATAACCATCAGACTAATAGTTTGAGACAGGTTTTACATTTCAATATCAATATCACAGATTAAATAGTCCATCAAACTTTTTTGTAAACATGGTAGCCCAATATCTTTTAGTTTCAGTAAAATTTGTAAACATTTGAGCAACAATTATCTTGTTTAACCCTCCATAACTGATGTCATTCAAGGCTCTTCCAGATCACTTAACAATACAAGTCAAGTACAACTAGATTAACTGTCTACCATCATGCCAATAAAAGTATAATTGACATTTAAAAATAAAAGATAACAGATTCAATAACGAACTATTTTCAATTTTTCTTTCAATTAAAAAACTAAATTATTACATGGCTTTCTTCAGTTGAGTTAATTTCACTTTTAACTTTTGTGTTTTTTAAATGCTTCAATTTTACCAGTAATTTTAATTTTTAAAAGTAATTATATACAAAACATAAACCTATCATTATTTCATAAATGAGACAGACTTGTAAACGTTACAATCAGTGTTGACCTTTGACCTTTGACCCTAGTTATTCATTTTTAAATGATACAATCAACTTTGACCTCTGACCCCAATTATTGATTATTAAACAATCTATATCAAGATTATTGCAATAATGTCACATTTTATAACAGAACCAGTTACTGTGTGTCAGACAAGGGGTTATCTTTAGTCCTTCATTAATTACAGGAACTAACTTATTAATTTAAATAACTCTAGTCAATCTGCCCGCTATCATAAGATCAATACAAAGATTGTGTTTAACAATACCACAACATATCTGGTTTTTCTAGTATTGTCTAATTAAATATCTAATTTGAAAGTGGAAACAGGAAAAATGATTCATTAAAAATAAAACTAATTTACTCTGATTAAATATTGAATTAGACACAGGAAAATGAGTCACCAAGTTTTTCAGGAATCACTTAGACATGTGATTCCCCCAGTGTGTCATGTGATATCCCATGACATTTGTTTCTATTGGTTACAGGAAACATTTTTTCTATTACATCATCATTTTTTGCACCAAAAGTTTTAGATTTGTAAGAATCCATATTCAATGGAAATAATAGTTTCCAGACAAACATTATGGGGTATTTCAAGATGTATTATGAATCCAATATCATCTGTTCTTCTGATACTTCCAGGGTCAAGATAATGACTTTTCTCCCTATGCACATCACATATGTATCAAAAACTAACATATTAATCTATGTCCAAATCACAATCCAATAGCAAAGGAAAAACTTTGGAACTGACAAGTTAGGTTAGACATGTGAACTTCCACCAAGGAAGTGAGGCTGGTTGCTCTGGAAGGGTAAGCATCTCAAATATTAGTCAATACAACCTAGAATTGATTAGAAGTTCTTTTTGTACCATCCTCCTAAATTTTTGAAAAATTAATTTTCAAAAACCTTCAGTTTTCACATAAACCTTCAGTTTTCACAAAAATCTTCAGTTTTCACAAAATTCTTCAATGCGGATTTATTCAGTCATTTAAAATGTTTTCAGTCAAAAATATGAAAAATAAAAATGCCAATGGAAATCTATTTAAGACCACAAGATTACATTCCAGTGTAGCTTAATTATGCAGTATCACAGTTATTAAACAGTTGCTGACTATTTTCCACAAATATGTTTAATTTTTGATAGCCAGGTGTCATGTCAGATAAAACACCTGATATGAGGTAACTACAGTTATAACAGAAATTAAAGTTCTTCCCATATTATACATGTATATAGAACAGAATTAAAATTAAAATTATAATGATTTCTTATATTATAAATGCTGCCAAACATGTCTATAAAAGCCACCAAAGAGAACCAGTAAAAGTGACCTTTATATACAGGTTCAAATAATATGAATAAAGATTAATTTGACTACAATTCTACTGGCCTTTATAAGCAGGTGATCCTTATATGCAGGAGGTCTTTAACTGTAGTAAAACCTTGCTACAATGCTTTTTATTCATTTTTTCATCTCTTATATCACAAGAAATTGTAACATTGTATACCGGTAAGTATTAAATATATGTCTTGCGTTGAGCTGATGGCTTATACAGCAGGGATCTAGGTTGTGCCACACCATCCATGACAGGGACCTAATTTATTTTAAGTTCCCATTTGGAAAAACCGTGATTTTCATTTCATATTGCCAAGTGCTTGGCTAAAGGACAGTCACTACCCAGTTTCAAGTCTCAGATCCGGTCAATGTTTGAACCCATGAACTACCACTAATGGGGTGAGCACTCTACAAACTGATGCAGGAGCCTCTTCTGTGGCCAAGTGGTCTATAGCACCAGAATACAGATCATAGCACCTCTAAAACCCTAGGGTTGAATCCAACTCAAAGAAATATCATAATGAGAGTAATGTTTGAAGTTTGTTTGACAAAGGCCTGCAGTTTTTCTGGGTATTCTGGTTTCCTCCACAATTCCAGAACTTACCACATCAATATACTGTAAACATATTTATTTTCGTGGTGTACTAATTTTCGTGTATTTCACGGTCATTTGCTTTGCACGAAAATTAATACCAAGCAAAAATTATATAATGCTAATTATGTTATATTGCATATTTCAGAAATGCGAAAATTTCACTATGCGGATATGTCTGAATTTCTTTATCGCGAAAATAAATACATGTGAAATTAAATATGTTCACATTAAGTGACACAATTCTGACTTGATGTTAAACACCATAACTACATTCTACGTACTGATACAAATTCATGATAAACTATACTCTTTAGTTTAAATCCTCTATGTCCTTCAAATTAGACTTTTAAAAATCTAATGTCACTGATATTATGGTAAGCATATTAAAATAAACTTAATTTACATAGGTATTTTAAATTATTCATTTTCATTTACAGGTGGTGACATCTTGATACAAGTCAGACATAAAACCCCCATTTTTTACTCTCTCAATGAATTATCAATCCTGACTTTATAAAACTTTTTAACTGGTTATAAATTTTCAAAACCTTTTTTATCTTTTAACAAAAGAAAGTAAAAGTATTCCATCTTCCAGTTTTACACCTTAACATTACAAAACAAGTTTCAATTTTCATGACAAGGTCAAAGGTCATTTATTATGAATACCGTGGTTACTTGTAGGAATGTTAAGATTTTACGTGACAGGTCGTCTAAGGTCAATCTCTAGAGTCTATACAACTTTAAAAAGCAACCTAATTCTTAATATTAAAGAGAAAATCTTTAACAATGAAAACAAGTAGAGATATGAGCATTTGTCCTCATTTTACGTTTAACATAAGTAAAATCTATTTATTGTCTTGTCTCTTATAGAATTTAAAATTTATTTGGAATATTTGAGCAGCAAATAATCATGTGTGTGTGTATGTTAGGAGCTTTGAGGAGCTTGGGTGGGTGGGTATGTGTGTGGCTGGGTGATGGCATCTTTGTCATTGTGGTATGCTGAGCATCTGTGTGTACATGTGTGAATTTGTTGTATATACCTATATGAGAGAGAGAGAGAGAGAGATAGAGAGAGAGAGAGAGCGAGAGAGAGAGAGAGGGGGGGGGGAGGAGAGAGAGAAAGAGAAATGGGTTCTGACATTTCATTTAGTAAATAATATATAATCTTGGTACTTGAGAAAGAGAGAGAGAGAGAGAGAGAGAGAGAGAGAGAGAGAGAGAGAAATGGTTTCTGAAATTTCATTTAGTAAATAATATATAATCTTGGTACTTGAAAGAGAGAGAGGATGGTTTTTGACATTCCAGTCTATTTAAAATACATGTACATGGATATATCCTCTTGATACTTTTGGAATTGAAATAATGTGAAAGATTGAATGAATAATTACAATGCTGATATAATTAACTAGCTATTTAAGAACAAAATTATCCTACAATCTGCTGCTACACAGGAAGATGTAATTGCCAGTTCTGAGACCAAGGACAGAAATTTACGATGTGATGAGTAATCCTCAGTCTGAGAATGTGTCATAATGTAGTGACTTTCCTACGACAAAGAATCCATGCCAGACAAACAAAGGACGGACTTCTGTAGTCAAACTTGCTGAATCAGACATTATTATAATCTATAATACATTGAATTATTTCTGACTGAAATTTTTACAGTGTGAAATTCATAGAAACTATGGCTGACAAATTCTAAAATTCTATAGAAAACAGCTATTAATTCTAACTAAATTTATAATATGTTAAATATTCCTTATACATACAAACACTATTTATGATAGCAAATAATGGCTTGGGATTTGACACTGGCCCTGAATACCTCCACCCCAACAAATGAAGTTGGTATGGAATTTGACAATGACCATGAATATCCCCCTACCCCCAAAATGAAGAAATTGGTATGGAATTGATAACCCCACCCCTAAAAGGATGAAATTAATTTGGAATTTGACATTGACCTTGAATAACCCCTTACCCTCACCCGAATATATTTTGTTTTACAGCATGACTGATATAATTACTTACTTCCTTTTGAACTTGAATTAAACCAAAAACAACTGATGAACCAACTCTACACTGTCGAACTATGAGTTCTGGTTCACACGAATCTGAACGATTTGATTTGAGTTTCATATCAACTTGATCATTTTCTATAGATTCCAAATAGGTATCAATACTGGCAGTAGAGGGAAGGTTTGATTTAACTATTCCATTTTTCCTATAAGAATCTGGTGATTTTATCAATCCTCGAGATCTTGATCCTGACAACCTTCTCGTCCGTGGTGACACACTTTTTGGTTTTGACACTTTGGCAACACCATTTAATTTATGATAAATTTTTTCAGAGTCTGTAATATTAGCACTATTTCCACTATTAGATTTATGGTGTGATGTTGGCACTTGACCTTGTAGCACATTTCCTCGATGAGATGTCTTTGGCACCCCACCTCTCAGCGGATCTCCTTGATGGGATGTTGGCATCAAGATAGGTGACAATTTTTTTTCTTTTTCACTAGACTGTGACAAATCCCTGATTTTCTCAAACTTAAACACATTAGCTGCTATTTCAGAAAAAGAAGACACTTCATCTAACACTATAGATTTAATCCGATCCTCAAGTGGTAATTCCGAGAGATCGCTTATCCCATCCTCTAGTGATAATCCTGAGAAATCATTTATCCTATCCTGAAGAGAGAATCCGGGAAAATCCTTAATCTGTTCCTCTAGTGGCGATCCTGAGAGGTCGTTAACTCCATCACACTGGTCAAATACTTCATCACTTTTACAACATTTCTCATCCTCTTTCAATAACAAGCATTCTTTATCTGAACATGTAGAAGATTTTTCTGTTTCACAGCTTAAATTTTTATCCGATTTATCATATTTATTAAATTTAGAAACAAGATACTCCACTGAGGATTTAGAATTCAATCTAATACGATCAAGATCTATTTCCTTCAGGCGACCTGGTGATTTTTGTTTTTTCTCAGCGCTCTGATTTAATATTTTGATCTTGTCTTCAATAAGAGTGGTAACATCTTTGTCTTTCTTACTTTCTCTCCCTACACTTGCATCCCTCCTAGAATTTTCCCCCTTCAGAGTGATTTCCCTTCTCCCCACACTTGCATCTCTTTGAGGAATTCTCTCTTGATGAGTTATTTCCCTTCTTCCCACACTTGCATCTCTTCGAGGAATTTCTCCTGATGATTATTTCCTTCTTCCCACACTTGCATCTCTTCCGGGAATTTCTCTCGATGAGTTATTTCCCTTCTTCCCACACTTGCATCTCTTCCGGGAATTTTCTCTCGATGAGTTATTTCCCTTCTTCCCACACTTGCATTTCTTTCAGTGTTTTTTTCTCTCCGAGTTTTTTCACTTCTTGACACTCTCACATCGCCTTTGTGAGGTTCCTCCCATTGAGTTTTTTCACTTCTTGACACTCTCACATTACCTTTGTGAGGTTCCTCCCATTGAATTTTTTCACTTCTTGACACTCTCACATCGCCTTTGTGAGGTTCCTCCCATTGAGTTTTTTCACTTCTTGACACTCTCACATCGCCTTTGTGAGGTTCCTCCCATTGAGTTTTTTCACTTCTTGACACTCTCACATTGCCTTTGTGAGGTTCCTCACATTGAGTTTTTTCACTTCTCAGTAGATCTGTATTTTTTTCAGGATTGTATTCTATAAGAATTTTGTCATTTTTTTCCGGAGTTGAATTTGTTTCAATTTTCTGTGTTTTGTCACTTTTCTCATTTTTTGTTGTTGTTGTTTCACTTTCTTTTGCTTGGTCAATTTGTCGTTGACTTGGTCTTACAGAAAACGGTCTGGCCATACACACTATCATTCTAATGTAAAAACAAATTTCTTTTCCTTTGTGTTAAAATACAAACAGTATCTTTTCCAGGGGTTAAATTATAAATTCCAAAATGTATATCCTTTCCTCCTTTTCAATTAAGACTACTCTTTCTTTATGTTCCAATTAAAATTAAAAGTCAATTTTTCTTTCTTTGTTATATAACAAACTTACACTAATTAAAACCATCAATTAAATGAGCACCCTGTATTGATTTTCCTCGGAATAACTGATAGCGACATCGGTTGTCCTGACTCCCCGTTACAGATTACACAAAAATAAAATCCTCCTTTTTTATAAAAACGACCAATTAAAATATTTCCTCTCTCTGTGATGATAAATATGAACACACTAACTATAAAACGTGAATTAATTATCTTAATTAAACTCAATATAATCAGTTAAAATTATCACATTTTTATCAAAAAAATTTCCCCCACACAATACAGTTTATCTGAGGCTGTTGTTATGATTGATATAAAAGTAATCCACTTCTCTACATCCTGATTTTATATATATATAGTGTTACAAAAATGGTTGTTCTTACTTCTTCTTCCTTATTCACATAAAACATCCATACATTAGAATTTTAAATACTCTCCACTAAGTCATCTTCATAACAATTATATCTTAATGACCAATATCAAGTCATATATAAGATTTATTAAATAAATAACCGGTCTAGATGCCTGCCTCTATAAACACCTGTGTATATATAAATATATATATATATAACCTTCCTTTTTAACGTCCTTCTTGTCAGATAAACTCCGGGCTCTCTCGTGCTAGCTAATTAAAATAAACTTTGAATTAACATGGCCATAAAAAACTCAAGACAGCATATACCGGTATATACATGTTATTTATGGTTACATTATCCTTGGCTAATTTTAACACATCTCTAAATAATCTTCACTGTCTGTCTGTCCTGTCATCTCCACTTGAAACAAAATAATTCCTCTTTTGTCTAAATTTATCTTCATTCATATATAAAAATCCATAAATTTAAAAAAGAAACAAGATCTTATAAATTCCGTAGTTTCTTTACAATTAAAACTTGCGTCCTTTCCTGTGACAAGTTTTTTTCCGTCTCTTTAAATACCAAAGAATTCAGTCATAGCGTATTTAATGCATGGAAATTAATCACGACACTTCACCAATCAACACAGTAATCCTTGTACACAGTATTCTCCATATCACTCTCGCTGGTCTGATGTAACTCGTCACCATCAACAGAACCAGTTTGTCATTCTTCTTCAGACAACAAGATCTTAAAAACGTAACCTGCACACTCACAGAATGCACGGAAATGTAGCTATGCTTGGCATGTAAGAACGGGTTGTTTTATCTGTCACCATTAAATATTTGTCCTTTTACAAAAACCACTTATCAGATATTTTAAATATCAGTGCATACAAAATAAATTTCAGTTGAATTTAAAATACAAATACTAAATTTAAAATGACATATTGGAAAGAAAAATCAGGTCTTGTATACAATTTGATCTATATATCAGGTTTATACATAGGTATATATATAGGACTGGCTAAGGACTCAGCATGGTATACAGTGTATAGATGTGAAGCTACCTGTATTCTCATTACTTAAACCAGGTAAAAATCTCAGGTGAACTCTCATCATTATTACCCAGTTTTTTACCTGGTAAGGCTGTTTGATTTCAGTATCAATTTTGGTATATATTTTGATGTTTTTACGTTGAAAACCTTTCAAAGAACAGCATGTTATTATTTGTTACATGTATTATGAAATAAATCAGATATTAATCCATTCCCCTTTTATGGTATTTCATGAACAGGTAACTATTATTGCACTTTGATGATGAAGACATTAAACTCACAATATATGAATTACGTAAAGATTTATATCAAATGTTGAATAAAAGAATTTAATGAAAATCAACTATTCTAAATAACAACAGGAACTGAATGAAGTAAACAAACAGCTCAGAAGTAAACAAGCAGTTTAGAAGTAGTAAACAAATTAAATGAATGAAAAACAACAAAAAAGTGTAAAAATTTGATATTTAGAATTCACATCACATATATGAAGTGTGTGTATAATTAAATCAGCTGTGTGTATCACGTCACATAATGACAGAACATCATTATTTATTTGGTATTTACTGAAAAATAATACTGATAAGTAAGATTCCATCACAAACTTATATCTAGATGTCACCATGTGTTTAATCTTAAGTCATCACTTACAGTGGGCCCATTTGGGAAGATTCTAATGTTAGAAACAGATCCAAGTGTAAGAGTTGAGTTGAGTTAAGTAATGGTGTTTACGTCCCAGTCAAGAATATTTCACTTATATATTGAGACGTCTCCAGCTATAGGTGAAGGTGCAGAAATTTTGCCTGTGTTTTGCGCTGATGGCATTATACAGCAGGGCTCTTTATAGGGTGCCAAGCCCACTGTGACACGGGACCTTTTTTATTGCAAGTTCCCATCCGAAAGAACTATGACTTTCATTTCATAATGCTGAGTGTTTGGCGAAAGAACAGTCACTATCCACTTTCAAGTCTTGGGTCAGACCCGATCGGAATTCGAACCCACGACCTCCCACTTATGGAGTGAGCATTCTATCAACTGAGTTACTAAATATAAATACTTCACTCCAATCACTACCAAAGGAGGTATAATGTATATGGCTTTGCAACTTATTTATGGCCGATGTTCACAATAAATTAGAAAGGAGAAGATGGTGGTGTCAACACTGCAATGACAGGAGTTCTGTCTGAATGAAAGACTAAACAGAGGAAGATGGTGGTGTCAACACTGCAATGACAGGAGTTCTGTCTGAATGAAAGACTAGAAAGAAGAAGATGGTGGTGTCAACACTGCCATTGACAGGAGTTCTGTCTGAATGAAAGACTAGAAAGAAGAAGATGGTGGTGTCAACACTGCCATTGACAGGAGTTTTGTCTGAATGAAAGACTAGAAAGAAGAAGATGGTAGTGTCAACACTGCAATGACAGGAGTTCTGTCTGAATGAAAGACTAAACAGAGGAAGATGGTGGTGTCAACACTGCAATGACAGGAGTTTTGTCTGAATGAAAGACTAGAAAGAAGAAGATGGTGGTGTCAACACTGCAATGACAGGAGTTCTGTCTGAATGAAAGACTAAACAGAGGAAGATGGTGGTGTCAACACTGCAATGACAGGAGTTCTGTCTGAATGAAAGACTAAACAGAGGAAGATGGTGGTGTCAACACTGCAATGACAGGAGTTCTGTCTGAATGAAAGAATTGATTATAAAGTGTCTCTATAGTCACTGAAAGGAAAAACAAGCATTGGCTTGATGAGCCATTAAGTTCCCACAAAGATCTTAAAACATTAAAATATATTCCATTATCATTAAATCATAAAGGACAAGCAAGCACTGGCCTAGTGTGCCGTAATGGCCCCACAAAGAAACATTTTCCATTATCATTAAGCATATGTTGTTTATAGAATAGATATGAATTTTAAAATCATTTGTTTTATGACAAATTTCTGTCCCAGTAAAACTTTTAGTAACAGATGTAACCTAAATTATTGTCGAACATTTAATTAATGTTGTGACATACTCCAGGTAACCAGATTGATAATTGTGGCAAAGTGGTTGTCGAAATAGCAAACTTGCCACTCCAAGGTCACATGCTTCAGTCCAGTAGTTATGTTCTTGTATTCTTATACTGCTGATATAATTAATGAATAAAGACCAACAGACAGGTGTAAACTGCTGAAATAAAACATGCTGTGTGCCATGTTAAATGGACTCATCTATTTTTATAGCAACTTAACCTATCAAGAACCCCTCCATCCCTGAACCCCAATATCCCTTCAAACATGTAGTCTCCTGTGAACATAAACTAAAAGACAAAAAACTTCACTGAATGTAGAAATACTCCAATAGAGTTTTGTCTAAATAATTCAAGAATCACTCCCCCCAAAAAACCATTCAAATCTTAAATTCGAACTTGACCTGTAGATTATCTAAAGATTACAGAATAATATGCATAGGAACAAAATCACAATGACCAGATGGACAAAATACACCTCGAGTGGCTAAGCGAAATATAATATTTCAATTCAAGATTCTTTATGAAGTAAAATTCTCTGTGGTGGGCACTGCAGATAACAAATCTATATTAAATTTACAGAATTTAAATGTCAGAAACTCAGAGTGACGATCAGGTAGCTGTCACAGTTTACATTATAACAGGTGTCAAGAACACGGTGCTAGATGGAATTCCTTTATAGTAAAACGATACCGTAACATGACAGGAATCTGTACCGACTTGCAATTATTATACAATTACCAATATCAGTTTTCATGAAAACAAAATTGTTTTTAAAATTCCGTAAAAAAAAAACAACTTTTTTGACACAATGATATTGAAATGAAAGTTATTCATTTAAATTAAATGCCAACTGTTCTATTTTTATTCTTAGAAGACTAAAGTATTATAAATACATAGCTTTGGATAGTGGAATGGAGTAACAGTGTTTTACACCCCAGTTAAGATCTTTCATTTTTATCAAGGTCATCAGTTCTGGGGTGATAGAGAAAATGGAGTAAGTCGATATAATTCAACAGAATGCTTACTCGGTAAGTGGTAAGTCATGGGTTCCATCCCTAACCGGGTCTGAACAAAGACTTGAAAGTGGGTAGACTGTTCTTTCCGCACAAGCACTCTGCATTACAAAATGAAAGTCATGGTTCTTTTGGATGGGAACTTAAAATAAACAAGGTCCTGTGTCACTGTGGGCTTGGCACAATAAAGAACCCTGCTGTATAATGCCATCAGCACAATGCACAGGCAAAATTTCTTCACCTTCTTCTATAGCTGGTAACGTCTCAATATAAGTGAAATATTCTTCACAGGGACATTAAACACCATTACTAAACTCAACTCTTTCATGTTTTCATTTATAAGTCTCCCTAAATTTATCATATTCCAACTGAACAAATGGTGGTAGTGAATTCAGGTTTTGCTGTATAAGTGGTAATTGTTTATTTTATATGACAATAAAAATGACATAACATTACTTCTTATATAATTTAAAATGTGGAAAAATTGAGCACCTGCCACCCACCTATAAAACAGGGCTGTTAAATTAGTGACTTTCCTTAAATAAACCCACTTATACATCATAAGTTAAATTTTACTTCAAAATGTAAATCTAAAAAACATGAAAACATGATATAATACAGACAAAGACGGTGTAGTTTGTCATATGACTGGTCAAGATTAATTAAAGAACTGATGATAAAAACAGCTGGTGTCCTTCAAACAGGAGAGTAAATATTTCCATTTTAGTATGAATCACCTACGTGATATAGCATGTCTTTTCATGATTCTACAGAAATGCCACACAATTATGGAGTAATTCACATATGTGACATGTGATATCTTTTTATGTATGTGAAGAATGTTATTTCCATTGAATCACAGAATTACAATATTAAACGTATTGACATAAAATGGGGCATTAAAAGTTTCAGAACTGTATGCAAGAAACAGGAATGATTGGGTGGAATTTAGAGACATTTGGATGACAGGAACGAACCGAACTGGGACCTAAACAGATCAGAATTGAGGGACATCAAGAACTGTGGACTTTCATGTGGTGAGCCAGCACACTTAAAATACATGTCTTGCTATAAGCCGGGCGTAAAATAAACAAGAGGCCCATGGGCCTGATACGCTCACCTGACAACTAATGGCTAGCTGATAGATTTAAAGAAAACATAAATACTAAACCCCAATGACTTTTTTCTTTAAATCATGATAACTGTTGTATCAATACCTACAACATTCTAATATAAAAGCCTATACAAAAAGTTAATAGTTTTCAAGATAGTTAACCATTTCAGTATTGTTTCACATCTGTGACCTTGACCTTTGAACTCATGACCTTTTTCTATACATCAATATGATCGTTGTATCAATACCTACAACATTCTAATATACATGCCTATACAAAAAGTTTATAGTTTTCAAGATAATTAACCATTTCGGTATTGTTTCGCATATGTGACCTTGACCTTTAAACCCATAACCTTTTTCTATACATCAAAATGATTGTTGTATCAATATCTACAACATTCTAATATACATGCATATACAAAAAGTTTATAGTTTTCGAGATAATTAACCATTACGGTATTGTTTCGCATCTGTGACCTTGACCTTTGAACCCATGACCTTTTTCTATACATCAAAATGATCGTTGTATCAATACTTACAACATTCTAATATACATGCCTATACAAAAAGTTTATAGTTTTTGAGATAATTAACCATTTGGGTATTGTTTTGCATCTGTGACCTTGACCTTTGAACCCATGACCTTTTTCTATACATCAAAATGATCATTGTATCAATACCTACAACATTCTAATATACATGCCTATACAAAATGTTAATAGTTTTCGAGATAATTAACCATTTCTGTATTGTTTCGCATCTGTGACCTTGACCTTTGAACCCATGACCTTTTTCTATACATCAAAATGATCGTTGTATCAATACCTACAACATTCTAATATACATGCCTATACAAAATGTTTATAGTTTTCGAGATAATTAACCATTTCGGTATTGTTTCGCATCTGTGACCTTGACCTTTGAACCCATGACCTTTTTCTATACATCAAAATGATCGTTGTATCAATACCTACAACATTCTAATATACATGCCTATACAAAAAGTTTATAGTTTTCAAGATAATTAACCATTTCGGTATTGTTTCACATCTGTGACCTTGACCTTTGAACCCATGACCTTTTTCTATACATCAAAATGATCGTTGTATCAATACCTACAACATTCTAATATACATGCCTATACAAAAAGTTTATAGTTTTCGAGATAATAATTATAATCAGAGGTAAAAAAAATTAGGTCACGACCTTCACAATTGACCTTGACCTCAATTTGAAGATACTAACAAGAAGATGTCAAAACTGAAAACCCCATGTCATTATCTGGTCAAATAGTCAAGTTATAACAATTTGAAGCTATTTTACGATTTTTTCAAAATTAAACGCAAAAACGCGTAACCTATTTTTTATCCGAATTTCACAAAATGAACAAACTATAGGCTTAAGACCCTAGAGAAGCCAAATATCACATCAGATTTTTTCTCCAATCAGTACTTTCGGAGAAGAAGATTTTTTAAGATTTTTGCACCCCTAGGTCACCTTGACCTAGTTATGGTAGCCATGGCAACGCCACGAACAAATCTGAATTGCACCGGCCCATATATACTTCTGACAAAGTTTCATTAAAAACTGTCCAGTAGTTTCAGAGGAGAAGTCGAAAATAGGTGTTAACGACGCACACACGCACACACGCACATACACACGCTGCGCTATGCCATAAGCTCACATGACCTTCGGTCAGGTGAGCTAAAAACAGTATTCATGAGAAAATGAAGATAGATTTATATGTTAATTTAAAATCCGCCTAGTTGATATATGATAGATCAGAGGGCTGATATAATCTTAAATCACAATTATCAGCAAAAATAACCCTCACATCCCCTAAATATCAGTGGTATGTTCCAATAATTAAGAAGTGCATTATGCCATATCGCAAATTTTAGGGCAGTTAGGATTTATATAACTAGAAGAAAATTAACAATTTAAATATTTCTGTAATTCTAGCCATTTATGAAAACCTTTTAAATTTTTCCAGCTTTTTTCCTGTTTTTATTGTCTCTGAAGTTCAAACTCTGTCAGAGAGAATCCTTTATATACAATAGAAGTTATTATATAAAGTAACATAATATATGTGATAAAACTTTAAAAGATGAAGCAGTCTATATGTCTAGACAAAATCAAACCATTAAATGTACAACACAAAAAATATCCCTGGAGAGTGAAGACTTTTAATGAAACACAAAATGTCAAATTACGAGACATCAACCAAAGGAAACCTTGGAATGAAGAAAGAAGAGGAAACTTCACAGAAGAATCCTTGGGCCGAGGAATTCTTGGGGCTTGTGTTGAGGTCATTAGCTTATGATCCAGTAGTGTGTTTTGGTGACTTGGACCATGTTAAGAATGTGTTGTCTCTACCACACAATTCTACATTTTCATTTTAAATTAATTTACATAAAAATCTAAAACATGGTAGTAAAAATAAATTCTTGTTAATTTAAAATATCCCTTTATTTAATATTACATATTTTGGATATATATCTTCCTGTTTAACACCTGGACAGGTGAGATAATTAGGATGCTACAGACAGATAGGTAGATGGACTGAAGGGTGGACAGACAGACAGACAGAGAGAGAGAGAGAGAGAGAGAGAGAGAGAGAGAGAACCGACATGAGAGGTATAGGCATGACCTGTCTGTTTGACCTTAAATTTAAATATTTATTATGGATCAAAACATTTACATATAGGGAACACAGGTGCATCTTTCGTCTACACCATAGGAAATGCAAATTGTTTATGTGTAAACCAAATTAATATGAATCCTTTCAATATCCTTGTATTGAGTAGATCACCATTCCTAATCAAAGGTTAAGCGGACCAGTCAATGTTGTTTGCCTACAGTGACACAGGTAGATACAATACAGCACTTGTTTGTTGTATTGAGTAGATCACCATTCCTAATAAAAGGTCAAGCCGACCAGTCAATGTTGTTTGCCTACAGTGACACAGGTAGATACAATACAACACTTGTTTGTTATAAGTCCTTAAATCACCTTCAAAAATTCCTTAACATTGAATAAGAAAACAAGACATAATTTAAATATAACCAAAAGTATTTTAGCCATTCATAACTCTATATACTGACTACGAAGTTATTTATATTTAAATATTTAAATATTACATAATCTAAATCAATCATATTCATTTAAGCTATGTGTAGACACATGACTAAGTGGTTGCACTACATGGTCATGATTCAAAGTCTGTGGGTTTGAATCCTAGCCGAGCTGACCACCTCAGTATAAGTGACCATATTTTGATTTGGGTGTAAAACACTGACAAACTCTGGACTGGGTGTAAAACACTGACAAACTCCGGACTGGGTGTAAAACACTGACAAACTTCGGACTGGATGTAAAACACTGACAATCTCCGAACTGGGTGTAAAACACTGACAACCTCCGGACTGGATGTAAAACACTGACAACCTCCTGGACTGGGTGTAAAACACTGACAACCTCCGGACTGGATGTAAAACACTGACAAACTTCGGACTGGATGTAAAACACTGACAACCTCCGGACTGGGTGTAAAACACTGACAAACTTCGGACTGGATGTAAAACACTGACAACCTCCGAACTGGGTGTAAAACACTGACAACCTCCGGACTGGATGTAAAACACTGACAACCTCCTGGACTGGGTGTAAAACACTGACAACCTTCGGACTGGATGTAAAACACTGACAACCTCCGGACTGGGTGTAAAACACTGACAACCTCGGGACTGGATGTAAAACACTGACAACCTCCGGACTGGATGTAAAACACTGACAACCTCCGGACTGGATGTAAAACACTGACAACCTCCTGGACTGGGTGTAAAACACTGACAACCTCCTGGACTGGGTGTAAAACACTGACAACCTCCGGACTGGATGTAAAACACTGACAACCTCCGGACTGGATGTAAAACACTGACAACCTCCGGACTGGGTGTAAAACACTGACAAACTTCGGACTGGATGTAAAACACTGACAACCTCCGAACTGGGTGTAAAACACTGACAACCTCCGGACTGGATGTAAAACACTGACAACCTCCTGGACTGGGTGTAAAACACTGACAACCTCCGGACTGGATGTAAAACACTGACAACCTCCGGACTGGGTGTAAAACACTGACAACCTCGGGACTGGGTGTACAACACCATTACTTTATTCCATTCAGCTCTTCCTAAACATTATGTTTTAAATTCCGTAATAAAATATTGATTTAAGCAGCAGGAGTTCATAGCGACCCAATGAGTCATAAACCTTTATATATATATACAGAAATACCCATAAAATAGTCAATAATTCAAAAGTAAATATACAGGTTCTTTTTTTACAATACCAATCAATCATCCCACGCAGATCTATATAGCAGTCCTGTATAAACAGTTGATAATCTATATACAGGGAAAAACCCAGTGTAGTTGATGTGTATGACTGGGTAACTCGAAGCTCTCTTTGCAGTTAAGAACACTTAATGCCGATATAACACAAAGTGTTCATAACTGCTAAGATAGCTTTGAGTTACCCAACCCTAGGCTTTTCCTACTATATATTTACTGCTGAAATTCGGAGCCATTCCCAATGCAAAAATAAAGCATATTTTCTCAAACAGAGAAAAAATTCCCAAATCCAAGTCTCTCAGTTTCGGTTTTCTGGAATTAAATTGTGTCCATTTTCTTTCTCAGACCTTAGTGATACATACAGATGAGAAACAGATTTAGTGTTTTAATTTCCATAATTTTCCAAATTCAGTCAATTTATAAATTCCCAATTTGTGTAAGAAAAGCCCTGGTTTGTGTAAGCTCAGAAAGCTTAAGGCGATCACAGTGCCTCTGGTGACCGACCACCTTAGGAAGAATCCCACTCTGGTAATTTATGATTTAAGAAAGTTTATCAGTTTACTGGTTTGCTCCAAAGTTTCTCAAGACATCCCTGATACAAGTGAAAGAATCATGACTGATCATAAAATACCATTATCCAGTCTAAAACTCAACTCATTGGGTGTTCTTTTTGGTGAGCTTCATTGAAAAATATCTAGTACATTGTCCCACACAACCCCAGTACATAACTACATAAAACAACCATTACACTGATACCCAGAAAACAGTTTTTATTTATGAACACCCATCATCCCTTTTCAGTGCTTATTGACCAACATCCATCTATGTTAATTCAAATCAAACAAGATACAGCTGACAAAATTCATTATAACTTTAATATTTAATTAAAAATAAAGGATTTCTTTATAGAATTTTGCAAATATCCACAACAATACTTCTCAGAAGTGTTCTACACATGTAAGTATTTCTAAAAAAATTGTGAAACAGTGACCTAAAACTGATACATAAAATTATTTGATGGGTTTAATTTATTAATCTTGACAAGATAAACAGAGTTATCTCCCTTGTGCCTGGAAAATTTCATATTCACCAAATGAAAATAACTACATTATCAATACATCCCTGTAGAATAGAGTAATATAGATATTAGACATGATATCACAAAAATGAATTAAACTTTCCTTCAGTGTGAATAATACATTTGTGATCTTTTGCAATCATTTTATCATCAAGATTTAAATAATGTCTGAAGTAAATCACAACTTCTTGTTGTTGGTAAAAAATCAATAATAAAAAGATGAAAATCTCAGATGTCTGAGTACATATATTATCTATGTTGTATATCTTTTATTGCATTATACGATATCCTCTATAAATCTGTATACAGACAGGTGTAAAATTCTGAGATGATGGAGGAATCCAGAGTACCTATCCATCTTCATAGAAAATCTCAGATGTCTGAGTACATATACTATCTATGTTGTATATCTTTTATTGCATTATACGATATCCTCTATAAATCTGTATACAGACAGGTGTAAAATTCTGAGATGATGGAGGAATCCAGAGTACCCATCCATCTTCATCTCAGATGTCTATATACATATATTATCTGTGTTGTATATCTTTATTGCATTATAAGATAAACTCTATCAGTCTGTATACAGATAGGGGCACATGTAAACTGGACTGTACAACCCCAAGATGATGGAGGAAACCAGAGTATCCAGAGAAAACCATCCATCTTCATAAAGTCAACTGACTAACTGTCTCAATACTAGGGTCTAGCTGAATACCACTGACTTTCGTCACACATATCTAGTGCTTCACACCACCGGACCACTGACTTTTGTCACACATATCTAGTTCAGGCAGTGAAATAAAGAATGGGAAATGAAACAAACCTAATTACATCGAAATCTGTCAATAAAGGTCACCCAAAAGTGGCCTTTATAGGCAGGTGACCCTTATACACAGGTTAAAATGACAAATAAAGAGCAATTGAGATACAGTTGAACTGGCCTTTAAACAGAGGTGACCTTTATATAGAGGTGACTTTTATCTAGAGGTGACCTTTATATAGAGGTGACCTTTTTTATAGAGGTTACTTTTATATAGAGGTGGCCTTTAGGACAGAATCGACTGTATATCAATATTATAACAGCAAAAGTAAAGCCATAACACCCATAAATGATAAGTGTAAACATAACACAAATTTTATTGTGCCGGCTGTCAAAAATATCAATTTTTCCATACTCTTTAAGACTTTCCAATCTTTATAAAAAAAAAAAAAACACTTCAAGACACGTTTATGCTTTTTATAAAAGTTTGAACACTTGTAGCATAAGTGATAAATGTTTTCCAAACATACGATGTTATCTCCATAAACACTTTAAGAGATTTTTATGGTGTAAAAGGTGAAATTTTGGTTTGAATTTAACCACTAGTACAATGTTTTTTAAAGCTATCTGCTTGAGAAATTTCAAATGAATTATCTTAAGTCCATAATTTCAGGAAGTGCTTACCCTTTTGGAGCACATAGTCTCATTTCCATTGTGGAAGTTCACATGTTCAAAGTAAGTTTGCTTGTTTTCAAAGTTTTTACTTTGTTTTTGGGATTGTGATTTGGACATGGAGCAGTATATTTGTGTCTGATTTAGCCTGTGTGGACATACAGACTAATTGTTATTTTAGTTTGCAAGGACAAATCATGAATCAACTGACATAAAATCCTGGTCTTTGGGGACCAATAATTTCAGACTGAATACAATGGACAAAATACTTTGTATCAGCAGCAATGGTCAATCACATTTGGAACAGCCCATGTTAAGGACCAAGCTAGTCGTAAATAGCTGCAATAATGCTGATGCGGCTTTAAACAGTAATTTACTCACTCACTCACTTATGGACCAACTCATAATTTTAACCTCATAATTTATTGAGGAAGTTATTACAAATGTCTGATTTCATTCTCTTTTGTACAAATAATATACACATCTGTGTGAACAAAAACCTGCAATTTTAGTCAAATATCAAAAGATAAACTGTTCTAGTGATATATTAAACCATTACATAATATTGTTTATTATGTCAATCTCATAACCTTCTATTTACAATGATGTAAAAGCTTTGGCAAATAGAATCAAACAGTGAAATAAAATGCAAAAAAGTTCCAGTGATGTAATAGGCCAAATTGTTTCAATAATATAAAAGGGCAAATTGCTTCAGTGATATAAATAGGCAAAATGCTCCAGCAATATAATAAGCCAAACCGTTCCAGTGATATATTAGGCAAACTGTTCCAGCAATATACCAGGACAAACTGCTCCAGTTATATGAAAAGGCAAACTGTTTTACTGATATAAAAGACAAACTATTCCAGCAATAGGAAGGACCAACAGTTCCAGTGATATGAAGGGCAACTGTTCCAGCAATATAACCGGCCAATTGCTCTAAGACAAACTGCTCCAGTCTTATGAAGAGGCAAAGTGTTCTAGTGATATAACAGACAAACTGTTCCAGTGATATAACAGGCCAACTGTTCCAGGACAAACTGCTCCAGTCATATGAAGATGCAAAGTGTTCCAGTGATATAACAGGCCAAACGGAAGGGCAAATTGCTCCAATGATATCAAACAGAAGCATATCAGAAAAAACTCTTTTTTTTTTTTTTTTATAAAACCTTCATTAGCTTGTCCAAAACAGACTTATAACATCCTCAGAAGGATAACAATATATAAATATTAATTTCTGACAGGGTGCCAGTACATATTGTCACCTCGAGGAAGCATTGTTTGCCGAGGCGATAGCCGAGGCTGACAATGCTTTTCGAGAGGTGACAATATGTACTGGCACCCTGTCAGAAATGTAATATTTATTTTATTACACCGAATGTTTGTTTTATTTTACCAATACATGATGTGCATCCTTCGTCTTTAGTAATGCCCATACCCATTTTCATACAATTTTTCGACCGGGAATGCCTCAAATCCACAGTCATTTGAGCCAAAAATTTAAGAAACATATCCACGGTCCGCTTAATGATCCGTTTAGTCGATGCAGAGTCTTCAGACTCTAACAAATTGCCAAGAAAGTCATTGTCAACCTCGACAAACATCATCCGTTGTTGTTTCAGACGAATGTAAACAATATCAATAACAACGAGACGCTTGCCGTAGACACAACTGAAAACATGTTTTGTTCAAAGCGCTGATGTGATCCAGTGAAGGGAGGCGACTCGAACAAACGTACTGTCACATAGTCACGCGCATCGCTATGTGACATTATAAATTTTATGTGACAGTACAAATTGTTACATAGCTCTTATCCAATGAAATTGCTAGATTTTTACATAAGGTGTAATAATACAAAGTATTAATCTCCACCTAATCTGACATAAGCTATATAATATAATACTAGGTTTTATGATATTGTTCAGTATAGAGTGACAGCTAACAAGGTAACATTAGGCACCAAATCCTTTTTTTATTGTAAACCTAATAGCACTTAGTTTACTAATAAGCTTTGAGATTTTTATTGTCAATATTGATCAATGTTGTAGGCTAATTAGATGACCTATTTGGACCAACATAGACCAAGATATGTCTACCAGTACAGCACAAGCCCTGGCTGAAACTTGACAATGACAAAAGTAACCAACATGAACCAATACAATCTACAGCACAAGCCCCCATCTGAAGCCCACCAAGCTAACCAATTCCACAATGTTAATGACAATCAGAGTTGACTGTATGGAAGCCATGTCTTAAGACAAAAATTACAACAAAAATTCCCAGATTAACCTGTGTCAATTCTGACAACAAAAGATCTGCAGCATAATCCTTTCATGAAATGCGAAAAATGTTGACCCAGAGTCAAGGTCAACCAATTTTTGAAAACATGTCTGTAGTATCCATATGTTCAATGATTTGTTAATCATTTTATATAATAAAGTCTGAATTTTTTTTTAAGTTTTCTGATTTTTTTTCTGAATGTCAGCATACATTGAACGTTTTCACATTTCCAGAATGAATTCAGATAAAGATAAAAGTTTATAGAATATTTAGGCAAAAATTTTTGTTGTAAGAAAAAATACAGAATGAATTAAGATATGTTAACAAATATTCTAACAACACTCAGAACTTTTTACATGAGGGATAGATTTGAAAAACAAAACTTTCACCATAAACTTGGTAAAAGCGTGGACAACATTGACGACAATGATGATTGTCAAATCATGCAAACATGACTGCTACATCCCAAATGATTCAAGAGAAACAATAAAAGCCAGCAATTTCAGTAAACGTTGAAGTGACAAATGTCTGAAGCAAGTATTGAGTAATGTGTATTGATAAAACTTATTCACAAAATGTAAACCTGGTGAAAAAATCAATCCGAATCTGTAAAAAAAACAGGACAACTTTTGTGGCCTTGCTGGCTATATTGAAACCACTGAAAAGCTAAGAGAAGTTTGTACTTACCAAGTATTCATTATATGCAGGAAGATCACAATCAGAGTTATTATGGTTTGGTATATCTTTGATGGGAGGTGTGTCTGATCCTTTAAAATTAACCATTTTAGTCGGAACAGGCTGGGGATAAGAATCTTTGTTAGCGTTGTGAGAGAGGAAACCGCCATCGCTGAAAAATAACAAATAAAATATAAATAAATCTCGTTAAAAAATTTACATGATTGATGGATGGAACTGTCTTCACTGAAAAATAAATAATTATATATATATATGTATTTATTAGTGAAGATACTGAACAGTCATTGCTAAAATTTAATGAATAAAACTAAAAATATAGTAAAACCTTGCTACAATGCAATGTCCCTTGATAATCTTGCCACCTCATTTATCCTCACAGTATTTCAAAATATGAAAATCCATTTCTTTTTTTTTTTTTTTTTTTTTATAAATCTAACTTTATCATACCAGTATATTTATTACAATAAAATATAAAATTAAATTGGTTAGAGACAAACCAAAGTATAATGGATGCAGACATGTGAACAAACAGACATGTAGACAAACAGACCTAGAAAGACAGACAGACACACACACATATGGACAGACATATTTGTAGGCAGACTTTTGAACAAATAGACAGACATGTGGTCAGATGGACAGATATGAAGGCAGACATGTATATGGATGGGCAGACATGTGGACAGTCAGACATGTAGTATATGTGGACAGATAAACAGACAAGAGGACACATAGACAGACATGAAGGCTAACATATGGATGGATGGATGGACAATCATTTGGACAGACAAACAAACAGACAGACATGAAAGCTGACATATGGATGGATGGACAGACATTTGGACAGACAGACAATTGTGAAGGTAGACATATAAACAGATGGACAGACATGAAGACACATAGACAGACATTATTATATGTGGACAGATGGACAGACATGTATTTTCAGAAACAATAATTATATGAATCCTGATTTTAATGTGTTTGTCAATGTTTCTGCATTTTTACTTTATTTTGTGTTTTATTAAAGTCCATTCTTGTAACCAAACATTTGTAATTGAGCTTTCTATTTACAGTAAAACCCCATTACAATGCCTCTCAATAACTCTTCCACCTCACTAAAATATGGCTACGCTAGTTTGAAGTCCCAAAATCTATTTCTTCTATGTTTTCCTTTATTAATATCTCTCAATTTATCATCAAAACCTTTCTAAATAGCAGAGATATATCGGGGTTTCACAGAATTCGTCTCTTAGACAGTAAATATGTCCACCTACTCAGCCACTCACAATAAATCAAAAACATTTTTTAATCAACTAAACTGTTATAAAACACAAGCCATGACAAATATACATAGAAATATTCATTTTCTATTCCATTGCTAATTTCATCTTTTATATCTATCAGCTCATGAAGAGTACAACCCGAGATGTTACGATTGACATTTGACATGGAATTAATTCATCAACTTCTACCAATAATGAGATACATAAGATATAACCTTACAAAGAACTGTGATAGAATATAATACAAAAATTCTGAGAATATTACAGTCCAACCTGCCTTAATGGTCACCTATATATAAGGGTCACTTGCTTATAAAGGCCAGTAGAATTGTATTCCAATTTTTCTTTATTCATATTTGAACCTGTACACAAAGGCTACCTGCCCATAAAGGCCACTTTTACTGGTTCCCTTGGGTGGCTTCTATAGAAAGATTTGACTGTATTTCAATTTCTAAGTTGTGATAATGTCTTCCAGATATATTACACAGTGGAACCTGTCTTAACTGAATCTGTTTTTGGACAGACGTATTTGTTTTAGACAGGTACTTAGCTTTCATGGGTTTAGCAAATAGTAAAATATTCAAAATGAATTTCACACAACCCCACAATGTCAACAAGCCAACACAACCCCACAATGCCAACAAGCCAACACAACCCCACAATGCCAACCAGCCAACACAACCCCACAATGCCAACAAGTTAACACAACCCCACAATGCCAACAAGTTAACACAACCCCATACATAAAAATGTTCAATTTTTGACTCAAACTTGCTATTTTGTCTGAATATTATCTGTTGGAAAATAAGTTCAGAAATCTCAAGTCAAAACGACTTATAATTTCCATTTTCAACCTAGCAAGTCAGAACGACTCGCTAACATTTCCATTTCCACACAAACAAGTCACATCAACTATTCATAACTGGTAAATTTGTATAGGTTATAGAAATTGATTTCCACGTTAAATCTTATTGTGTCATTATATAATTATTACAGTAATTTTATTCAGATATATAACATTCTTATTAATGATGCAATACAAAATCTATACTTTATTACTTGTAGTTGAAATTGAGAATCCAGCTATACACAAAGGAGGAAACCATGTTCTAACAATGACCGTTTTAATATTGCATTCATTTTTTTAATAATTTAAATTGGTATGAATAATTTTAAATGTCTCATGCATAGAAACTATGATAAATAATATATTGACTAATTTTAATTGATAAACCCACAAACAAATGTTTCTAAGGGTTGAATCTCATTTCTTTTTCATTTCATGTTGTTAACGTCAACATAAACAGTGAAATGAGGAATTAATGTCCCAGTCAAAATTCTTTCACTTTTTTGAGACAGTCAGTTCTGAGATCATTGAGTAAATTGGAGTGTCTGAAGAAACACAGAAACCTTTGATTTGTGAGATGAAATATCTTCTCACACCAAGATCTGTCAAAATGAGATTCTAACCTACGGTATATGACGAGAGGTAATGTGATCTGAAAGCTGGTGATTAAAACCACCACAGAGGTACTGACATCAACATAAGTGATACCTTATCAAAATTAGGTTATTCTTATATCCTACTCAATAGTAGCAAAATAAGTGGAATGGTTACAGGCCTACAAAAGTACTTAAACCACTTGACTGAATTAAAGATGGGAAATAAATCTAACAACATGTCAATAAAACTACTCAAAATCAAACTCGACCTGTAGCTTATCAGTATTAGTCAGTATTACAAGCTTCATTGTAACTGACTCAATAAAACAAAAAAATAACAATGTGTGAAAGACAGACAGATTGATGGACAAACAAACATCCAAGGAGGCAGACATGAAAAAATACAAACATTGCAGGATATAAAATATTCACAAACAAAAATCCCAAAAATGAATAGCCTTCTTACCTCTCTTCCTCAGTGGAATCAAAATCACATGGAAAACAATGAAAAAATTTGAGTATTCGTACAAACGGCACCGATATATTGTCCCATACAAAGAAGTACTTCCTGTAATCCATTCATGAGAATGATAAAACTACGACCCTGATTCGGACATCCACTACCACCAGTAATGACAAGACAAGACACAGTAAGGTTCAATTGAGTTGAAAAGTGTCAGTTCTTATTAAATTCAAAGAAATATATCAGTATTCCAATATTGTATGAATATAAGAACAGATCAAAATGACTGCTTTTTTTAAAAAAAGTTTGTGTAATTGAGTAAAATATATTATAACAGAATATGATATTTTTCTAAATTATTCTTTGAATGCACAATTCGGAAGTAACAAAAATCAAATTTTAGAAGCCAACTATGTTCTATTAACTATGTAATTTAGCCTTCTGTCTGTTTTTAGTGAAAATTGTTTCTATTTTTGTGCTAGTTATTCATGATGATCTAGTTGTCTGTACTTCATAAAAGATATTAAATTTTCCCTGATAATTTCCTTTCTTAAGAATAAAATTTATAAAAAAATCTTAAATTCATTAATTTTGAATAATAAAACTTCTTCCTGTGTACAAAACATTCCTTTTAACAATAAGCAGGGTCAGCGTTCTACTTCAATAAAGTGAAGATAATATATATAATTTTTCAAACAGAAATCGTCCAATTAAGAGAAGCCTGTCAAATCAATGTGATATATACAAGACAGAATCTATCTCAGTACCGTAAATAAAACACAATAAACTGATATGATCCAACGTCAAAACACACATATATTGTTAAAAATACTCCTCATTATCAGAGAATCCACAAGGAAATTTGAGTTTTAATTAAAATTAATAGCGTCTTAAATTCGAAAATGACGGATTTTAACAAATAAGATTTATCTGTCTCATTACATATAACACAAAATATTTAGTTCATATTAATTAAAATCCAGAGAAAGCAGGTTCAGATTTCCCATTTAAGATATAATTTCCAGCACAACTCGTATCCAACTGACAAATTTCCATTAATAAATATAAAAAGGTCCTATTTCTTCAAACTGTGTGTTCTGGAAGGGTAAGAATCTCCTGTCTAGCTACACCTGCCACATGTTGAATGTTGACTATCCTCACGTAAATACCGTTATCTAATGAAGACTTTTAATAAGATAATATCCAAAAAACAGCACAGATTTTTTAAATAAGAAAAGATCCAAAAAATATATTCGGAAAAATATTTCTTCAATTCACTGCCTCTGGATGACAGAATGAATTTTTTTTGATCTATGTAAATATCAAATTTTCTGAAGTATATATACATCAATTCCAGACACCTAACAAACTGCAAAAATACTTTCTACCATAGTTTTTTATTATATTTTGTCCATATGGGATACTATATGTAATATTTTACCGATTCCAAACAATACATCAAAGTGAGTTAGAATACGAACTTGGAAAGGAAATAATTCCAACATAAAACTTTTCCATTCCAGCGAGTTATTCAGCTGTCCATATAGAACATAAACAATATTTTACTGATTCCAAACAATAAATCACTGTCCATTGGAATGTAAAAACTATGGAGACAAAATAAATTAAATAAAGCTTGTACAATATTTCACCAGTTCCAAACAATATATCATGTCCAATGTAATAAAATCCTGAAACTCTATCTTCAATCGGAAGACGTTTGAATTTTCTGCTAAGAAGAGTTGAACTATGATTTAAAGTTCAACAGATAAATAGGTTTAACCCCCAAGATGT
Organism: Anadara kagoshimensis; assembly: GCA_021292105.1. Lineage (NCBI taxonomy): Eukaryota > Metazoa > Mollusca > Bivalvia > Arcoida > Arcidae > Anadara > Anadara kagoshimensis. Next base: position 43,374,897 of record CM037872.1, on the reverse strand, counting down.
CCATCATCAGCGCTGTGTGTATTGATCAGAAGTCGTCGAACAAATGGAGGAAGTTCAGCGAACAATCTTACTCTCCTACTGCAGCCACATGATTAGACATACATACATAAATACATGAATCAATGGATGGAGATGACTAATGCACTGCTGTACCATTATCCATCACTAAATAAATGATGCCATTTTTAATGTTCTAAATGATCACAATGACATTAGTACCAGTTGACAATTTTTATCAGATCAAACTAATAATGCATTATGTGTGTTGTTAGGTTATACAGTAAAACCTTGGTATAATGCCCCTCACTAACTCTGTCATTTCACTTATTCCCACAGTAAAACCTTGGTATAATGCCCCTCACTAACTCTGTCACTTCACTTATTCCCACAGTAAAACCTTGGTATAATGCCCCTCACTAACTCTGTCACTTCACTTATTCCCACAGTAAAACCTTGGTATAATGCCCCTCACTAACTCTGTCACTTCACTTATTCCCACAGTAAAACCTTGGTATAATGCCCCTCACTAACTCTGTCACTTCACTTATTCCCACAGTAAAACCTTGGTATAATGCCCCTTCCTAACTCTGTCACTTCACTTATTCCCACAGTAAAACCTTGGTATAATGCCCCTCACTAACTCTGTCACTTCACTTATTCCCACAGTAAAACCTTGGTATAATGCCCCTCCCTAACTCTGTCACTTCACTTATTCCCACAGTAAAACCTTGGTATAATGCCCCTCACTAACTCTGTCACTTCACTTATTCCCACAGTAAAACCTTGGTATAATGCCCCTCCCTAACTCTGTCACTTCACTTATTCCCACAGTAAAACCTTGGTATAATGCCCCTCACTAACTCTGTCACTTCACTTATTCCCACAGTAAAACCTTGGTATAATGCCCCTCACTAACTCTGTCACTTCACTTATTGCCACAGTTAAACCTTGGTATAATGCCCCTCCCTAACTCTGTCACTTCACTTATTGCAATATTAAACCTTGTAACAATGCCCTCATTAACCTCGCCATCTTGCTTATCACCCAGTAAAACCTTGTTATAAGGTCACCAAGCCCACTATGGTTGAAAAGGGTATCTGATGAAAGTGTCTTTTTATTTATTTTAAGGGGCCTTGATGGCTAGGTGGTTTAAAGTGCAACCTTAGGTATCACAACTACTCGGTAGATAATTGTCAGGTAGTTTGTTAACAGGTACTTTTTTTGAAGTTTGAATCCATAATTTATAATTTTAATTGACTTATTGATTACAATGAGAAATATAGATACAAGAGAGAAAGATACACGAGAGAGAGAGAGAGAGAGAGAGAGAGAGAGAGAGAGAGAGAGAGAGAGAGAGAAACTTCAACAGTCTATTTCATTTTCAAACGGGAAAGAGAGAGAGAAGGAGAGAGAGGGAGAGGGAGAGGGAGAGAGAGAGAGAGAGAGATCTACAACAGTCTATTTCATTTTCAAACGCGAAAGAGAGAGAGGAGGGAGAGGGAGAGGGAGAGGGAGAGAGAGAGAGAGAGATCTTGGCAGTTATTCCCATTACCAAAGTCCAAATTTATTATTATTTTAATTAACTGATATATATGATATTGATTTCCGACATCTTACAGCCCTACACAGATAATAGTAAGCTAAATACACCTGTGATGTATATTTCATGCCACACAACAAAGACTCGTTATCATTTTGTACCTTTCACTTTGGCACTTAAATCAATATTCTCATTTATAATATGCCACAGCAATTTTTCATGATGAGACACAATTCTATTAAACTCATGAATACAATGGGTATATAAGATGCTAGCAGTTATCTCCCTTTGTTTAATAACTATTTATGTTGCTGATGATAAAGTTTTTTTTGGATAAAAATATTTATTGATATTCAAAATCTTCAGTCCTGAAATTTCAATCTTGAATGAAAAAGCTTATACACACTGAAATTTACAGCCATTTGCAGCATTTTTAATTTTTCAAAAAATTCTACATATAATTTAATAGTTAAGGGATACACACTCAAGAATATTAATTTTTGAGTGTTTTTTAAAATCTTTTCCCCAAAAATTTAAAAGAATTGAGTGAAGTCCTATAATGTTTAACTATTTCTCACTTACATACAAAAGGTCAGGTAAGAAATGGTAGAGAAAAACAGAGCACCTAAAGAAGTACCACCAACCTTCACCACACAAATAGGCAAACCTTATCAAACAAGAACTGACACAAGATGAATCTGAACCTTAGGCAGTGAGAGACACTGAGCTGTAAACGGCACAGCTAGAGATTGGATTAATGTTTACACACAGTCAAGATTCTTTTTTGCTTATATTTAGGCCGTTAGTTCTGGAATGGTGGAAACAGAGCACCTGGAGAAGTACCACCAACTCTCAGCAAACAAACGGACAAACTTTATCATAATAGAATTGACACAAGATGAATCTGAACCTTAGGCAGTGAGAGAGAATGTGAGCTGTATATAGCTCAGGTAGACATTGGGTTGTTGTTTTACACTGCAGTCAAGATTCTTTTTCACTTAAATTGAAGTGGTCAGTTCTGTAATGTAGGAGGGAAGGATAGTACCTGCAGATAACCATCGACCTTTGGCAAATGAACTGACAAACTTTCTCACATTAGGATCTACCCTAGTGAGATTGAAGAAAAGAGAAGTGTACACACATCTTAAGTCCCAAGTATATGTATTTACATATATATTAACTCTAACAGGATTATAGGTAATTACTGCTGGGTTAAATATATGATCAAATTACTGCATTTTAAAAAGCCAATCAGGTATTAAATGCCTTAATGAATTCTACTTAACCAAAACTTAATAATGTCAGAGCAGAAAATAAAAAGATTCTTTATGATTACACTTTACTATTTTTAAGGATCAAATAAGAATAAAAACCAGCTAGCCCAATGGGGTCGAACTTTAATCACTTTAATTTCATATCAAAACTAACTTAATATGAATATGAATTTAAATATTAATCTGACCAAGGTACATTTAAATGAAAGGCATATTTAGGCTTAATTCTGATGATCCATATAGTAAACAGGGACACAAACAAAATATAGGAAAACAACACTGACCTGTCCGTTTGACCTTTGATTTAAATATTTATCATGAACGAGTTTATTGATGTATAGGAAACACACATATTTATTTTGTCTACATAATGAGTAATACTAAACATGAACACTGTTCACTGCGAATCCTAACTCTATCCTGTAATTAGTGGATTTTCCTTTATGAAAATTCCTAACGAAAGGTCAAGCGAACAGGTCAATGTTGTTTGCCTAAGATGTACCTGGAGACAGCCAAAACAACCAGGAATACACTACAACAAAAGAAAACATAACTTATGGTATCCAGACAACTGATAAACAAACTTCCGACTTGGGATGTGTACTGAGTAAAATAACTAAATAATACCTAGTGGTGTGGTCAAGTGTTAATGAAGGGTCTCTAACAAGCCTACTTTTGACAACTTGTCCTTCCAAACTATGAACGATCCTGCGACTTTCAGTGCTTGGCAAAAGAACTGTACTACCTATTTTCAAGTCTTGGTCAGACCTGGAATTGGTTCCAATCCATGACCTCCCACATACAAGCAAGCATTTTACCAACTTAGCTACCATAGTGGTACTAAACCAATCAGGGCCATTAATGAAACAACTTCATAACATAAAACAGATGCATAATGAAATTATCCTTTAAACCCATTACTGAGTACAAAAATTAACTAATCAATATTTGATTTTTTTAATATGTTCACTAAACAAACAAGTTATTGTTTAACAACCTAATAAAATATTTATTTTTATTTTCTGCTCTACTACCCGACTGTGGGTGGAATAATGAAAAGTTATATCGTTAACACATCATACTCAGAATATTGAAGTGCTATACTATAAATGTTGATGTAAATTATAAGGATACACTGTAAAATTTAATTTATATATCTATCCAATTGATCTAGATAAGTTTATCTTCATCTTCAAAATATTGAAAAATAACAGAGAATTTATAATCAAAATTTTTTTTTTAAATATTTCATGTTTCTTTTTTTAATTATTCTTATTCATTTCAATTTATCACTCCCCTGCCCCCTCTCTTTTTCTTGTTATTCATTAAAAATTTTCATCGTCTCTTTCTTATGTTTTTATTCATTCCATCTCTCTTTCATTCTCTATCTTGTTCGTATTCATTCAATTTGATTCTCTCCCCTCTTTCTTTCTTTCTTTCTTTCTTATTCTTATTCATATCAATGCTATTCCTTTCTCTCTCTTTCATTTCAATGTCATTCCTTGCTCTTTCTCTTTCTTAATCATTTCAATGTTGTTTCCCCTCTACTCTCTTGCTCCTCTATTCATAAGATACGTTTCTTAGTGCTATTAAGAAGTCTTCCCATGGAACATTTTACACATTGTCTTTTGCCTTAGATGAAGTTACCGTAAGTAATTGTATATAACTGTATTTACAGCTGAAGTAACCAAAGATCCAAGCTGAGAAAACCACCAATATTGGCAAACAGACTTACAAACTTTTTAACACTAGAATGATTGCCAGAGTAGAATTCGATACCTAGGTTACTAAATTTAGTAAAATATATTTTGTTACTTTGGGTATCTTTTCAACACATTGAAAACAATTTTGGTTTCATAATTTTGCTCCAAGCACTTAACTGATGAGGAATTGTATTCCAAAACAGCCATCTAGTGCTGTAAAATTAAAACTGGTATAATATGTAATTGTAAATGTCGTTAGGACCTGCAAGTTCATGCTTTAACAAACTCGGCCACAAAATCCAAAATAAATAAATCTTAAGGATATTTAATTTCCCTAAACTTTTAAAAATTTAAAAAATAAAATCACTTAAAAAACAAGTAACAATCAAGATAAAATTGAGATAAATGATTTTTGTGTTAATCGATAGTTTTTGTAACATAACGTTAAAATTACTTTTACTTTAAAAAAGAAAAAAAGAAAAAGACAAACCAACAGAAAATTTTAAAATGTCACAACATTGAAAAACATTGATCCACATCAAAATTATTCATCTGCCTTGTACAATTAGGTAAGTAGTTTCTATATTAGGACTAAAAATTAACTGTTTTTTCTAATTTAACATTCAAGACAAAAATCTCCTAATTTCCATATTTTTGTTCAGTTCAAAAGACAGAGAGCCTTGAATTTACATTAAGACTCTTAATTACAGTCCTGGGGTATTATCTAACTACCAATCAAATCACTGAAAATTCACATTAAAAATTACTGTAAACAATCTGAAATGTTGTCAGAAATTTTTTCAATTTATGCTAATATAGACGGAATCTAAAAATATGCATAATATACTGTAATGTGGAAACTGATCCCTGATGGATACAAACATTTAAAATGTTTTCAGTGTTCAATCTAGGAGGGACCCTAAAGCACCAATGACTCCCCCCCCCACCCCACCCCCCCCCAAAAAAAAAAAAAAAATTGTCCCACAATAATACTGTCTATGGGCAACCCAACCCTAGCCCATCTTATCTTTAAAGAGTAAGTTTAGTTTTGAATAAATCCAGTTTTATCACTTTTTCATTTATATTTTTTGTTTTACCTTATACATGTACTGATCTTTTTAATAAAAGGCACCTAGTTAACTTAAATTTTTTCACACACAGACTCTGTTTTTTTCTAAGGGTTGGACCAAGCAGACCCAGCCAACTCCATTTCTAGACTGAGTGAACAATGCTTCCATTAACTCATTTAGGATTTGTTAAAAAGTTGAAATAATAGATTTTATAAAGCCCACCGAGGAACTCCCAATTTTAATATCTCTGAGGCCTTAGTTATTACAACAGACTCCATTTTAATATCTCATAGGCAAACAGAGTCAATTTCGAAACATTTTAGTTACAGTTCAGAAAAAAATCAAAATAATACAAATACATTTCAAATGAAAAGCACTTGAAGGTACACAATGTTGACATACCGTAAAGTGATTTGTGGATACAAGTTAAAATTATGTTTGAACATAAGATATAGACTACATATGGGGTAAATTAAATATTAATATTGTCATTTTCATTTTAATCCTAAAAGGCACTTTAAAAAAAATATCATGTTAATTTTTTTGTCAAGCAGAGTTGAATACATAAATGCTATGAATGTTGAATTTTGCAACACTGTGAAAATTAAATATTGAAACGTCAATCATCAATCGCATTACCACTTTGTTTAATCCAGGTAATACTGTCTTCGATTGAATTGAGGCTGAGGTAAAAAACAATATTTGCTTGTTTGCATTTTTAATGTCAATGTCCCCCTGGCTCTTGTTTCTGGTATCTCATTTACAGAATATAAAACCTATTCTGTAGTAAATAAAACACAATCAGGAATGCCATACACTCAGTTTTCTGGTCCATATGTTGGAGGTTGTGGCTTCAAACCCCAGCCAGAGTCTGAGCAAGACTTGAAAATAGGTAGTGACTGTTCTTTTACAAAGCACTTTGCAATCAGAAATGGAATATCAAAGTCACAGGGTCCTTCGAAATAGACTTTAAAAACCAATGTGGCACATTATTGTCTGTATTGGGTTAGTTGGCTGGTTAGAATGCTGTTTAACTCCTGAAGTGGAGTGTATTTATGGAGTTTTATGCCCCAGTCAAGATTTTTTTTTTCACATGGATTGCAGCCGTCATGGTGGAAGAAACCAGTGTCCACAGAAAACCACAGACCTTTGGCAAACAAACTAACAAACTTTATCTAAATAGGATCTGTACCCAATGGGACCCAAATAGGCAGCGAGAGAGTTTATGTACGATTACTAAGACTTGCTCATATATCCTTGTGATTGGTGTCATTCAGGAATGGTTGATTGATTGAGTGGAATTTATCAAAAATATTTAGTTTATATCAAGAACTTACCAACTATAGGTGAAGTGGCAGAAATCTGCAATCAGGGCATTGTGCAGGGAGAGATTTTAAAATGCCACAGCTGCCACATATTGTGGAAGATAAAACACAGTGTTGTATTAAAGAAGTGTTCAAATTTTATTTTCTAAAGCATAATCTCCAATATCAGGAACTCAGCAGACATTGTGTGAGATAGAACACAGTTGTTCATTAAGGGTTTCGATAAACTTCAGATAACAAGAGGCCCAATAGGGCCTGTACCGCTCACCTGGGCCGTAAACAGCACAAAAACACAATATATACTACATTTAAGGAGTAATAACTCTGATGTGGATATTTAGATATTTATGAAACTTGCAACTCTTATCTGTGACCTTGACTTTCAAACCAATGACCATAATCTATATTAAAATGATCACTGCATCAACACCAACAATATTCTAATATACATGCCTATACAAAAGTTGATAGTTTTCGAGATAATTAACCTTTTTGGTATTGTTTTGCTACTGTGACCTTGACCTTTGGACCCTTGACCTTTTTCTATACATCAAAATGATCATTGTATCAATACCTACAACTTTCTAATATACATGCCTATACAAAAAGTTGATAGTTTTCAAGATAATGAACCATTTCAGTATTCTTTCGCATCTGTGACCTTGACCTTTGAACCAATTACCTTAATCTATATATCAAAATGATCGTTACATCAATACCAACAATATTCCAATATACATGCCTATACAAAAAGTTTATAGTTTTCAAGATAATTAACCTTTTTGGTATTGTTTTGCTACTGTGACTTGACCCATGACCCTTTTCTATACATCAAAATAATCGTTGTATCAATACCTACAACTTTCTCATATACATGCTTATACAAAAAGTTCATAGTTTTCAAGATAATGAACCATTTCAGCATTCTTTTGCATCTGTGACCTTGACCTTTGAACCAATGACCTTAATCTATATATCAAAATGATCGTTACATCAATACCTACAATATTCCAATATACATGCCTATACAAAAAGTTTATAGTTTTCGAGATAATTAACCATTTTCGTATTGTTTTGCTACTGTGACCTTGACCTTTGGACCCTTGACCTTTTTCTATACATCAAAATAATCGTTGTATCAATACCTACAACTTTCTCATATACATGCCTATACAAAAAGTTCATATTTTTCAAGATAATGAACCATTTCAGCATTCTTTCGCATCTGTGACCTTGACCTTTGAACCAATGACCTTAATCTATATATCAAAATGATCGTTACATCAATACCAACACTATTCCAATATACATGCCTATACAAAAAGTTTATAGTTTTCGAGATAATTAACCATTTTGGTATTGTTTTGCTACTGTGACCTTGACCTTTGGACCCTTGACCTTTTTCTATACATCAAAATGATCGTTGTATCAATACCTACAACATTCTAATATACATACCTATACAAAAAGTTTATAGTTTTCGAGATAATTAACCATTTTGGTATGTTTTGCTACTGTGACCTTGACCTTTGGACCCTTGACCTTTTTCTATACATCAAAATGATCGTTGTATCAATACCTACAACATTCTAATATACATACTATACAAAAAGTTTATAGTTTTCAAGATAATGAACCATTTCAGTATTCTTTCGCATCTGTGACCTTGACCTTTGAACCCATGACCTTCATCTATATATCAAAATGATCGTTACATCAATACGAACAATATTCTAATATACATGCTTATAAAAAAGTTTATAGTTTTCGAGATAATAAATAATATAAGAAAGGTAAAAAATTAGGTCATGACCTTCATAATTGACCTTGACACCATTTTGAAGATAATTACAAGAATATGTCAAAACTGAAAACCCCATGTCATTATCTGATCGTATAGTCAAGTTATAACAATTTAAAAATATTTTACGATTTTTGCAAAATTGAACTCAAAAACGCGTAACCTATTTTTAAACCAAATTTCATGAAATGAACAAACTTAAAGGTTAAGACTATGTAGAATCCAAATATCACATCAGTTTTTGCCTCCAATGAGTGGTTCAATAGAAGAAGATTTTTTTAGGTTTTGTCTATTTTAGTAACAGCGGCCATCTTGGATATTCGATCGCCATGATTTGAACAAACTATAGTTAGACTCTATCAAGGACCTTCCATGGCAAATTTGGTTTCATTTGGCCCAGTAGTTTCGGAGGAGAAGATTAAAGTTTACTGACGCACGCACGCACGCACGCACGGACGCACGCACGCACGCCTCGCCATGCCATAAGCTCACATGGCCTTTGGCCAGGTGAGCTAAAAACCTGATCCCAGGTCAACATAAAAACAGTGTCCAACGGAATCAATAATAATATATCTATTTTTAAATAAAGTATTGACCTGTACTTATCAAGAAATGATTAAGCTTAATTAGTTATATTGAAAAACTGTTATTCCTATATAATCTCTGTCTCTTTCTTTCTCTCACAGTACAGGTCAGCACCTCCATAAGAATCCCACAGACAGATCTTAGTGTTAGAAAGGTTGTTCACTTGTTGAAGGTCAGTGGTTTTCTATGGGCACTCAGTTTTCCTCCACTATCAAAAAGTGAATAAATCTTGACATAAACTCCATCCCATTTTCTCTTTCACTTAACCATTTAAGTCAAATGATTCACATCTATTGCAATTGTGAAAATAAGCATCACAATGACTAAAATTGTGAAAAAGAAAAAGTGCAACAAAAAAGTCCAAAATTCTGTTTATAAAGCTAAATTTTCTAAAATTTCGAAAATTATAAAAATTGACAAAGTGATTGTGAAAAAATCATATGCTTTTAGTTTGCGAATAGGGCAGATTATCAGGCCAAAAAATGACTCAGTCAGAGCCCTGTCTTGAGTTCAAAAAGCCAACTGACAATCTAGGCCTACCTGTAACCCAGTCTTGTACATGATAGACCTGACAAACTTAAAACAATACCTGATTATAGGGCTGTTGGTTTAAGTTAACATTAAGACTGATTTATCAAAAGTAGAGAATGGCAAAGCTAATATTTATACAATTGATATTACAATCAGTTCTGTGATTTTAATGACCCATGAAAGTAAACACAGGCCTTGATAAATACAAGAATGGTTAGTTCAACTTTTTTTTAACAATGACCATCAAATGCAAACATGGTCGTTCATAAAAATAATATATGTTAGTTCAACTTTTAAAACTTAAACAATGAATTGATTCTAGTTTTTCTCCCCACTTTAATCTCAAATTAACTTAAATATCTGTTAATTATAGTTTTAAATGTTTTATTTATTTTGTAGTTAAATAAATGAGAAGACAGATGTATGTTTTGGACCAGCATAAACTCATATGCCATATAAACTTGGTAATTAAAATGGATAAATATTCTTTCTTTCTCTGCCTACCAACCAATAACCAACCACTTGGCCCTAATGAGAAATGCACAAAACCTGGCAAACCCTGTATTACTAGAAGCCCCTTCTAATATAACCTCTGAAGTATTAATAGTTGAGCTGAAATACTGCTGATGTACACCAGTGCTATATACAAGTACTCTGCGTCTTGAGACAGTACTATCTCACACATGAGACAAGGAAATACCGAGTTTTTACCCATGTGAGATTTTCCTGTCTCAACCCTTGGGAAAATCACTTGTCTCAACCAACAATTTTCACGTCACAATCACTTACACACGCTTAATCAATTGATGACGTCATAATCATTTTACGTGAGGACGTCAACAAAACTGATGACGCCATTTTCAGACGGCACTGATGATGGCCTGAAAACTGAACGTTTAATGCAAATTTTTGTTACAAATCATGTTTTTATGTTGCAAATGTGTAAGAAAAAGAATCCTACACCAGTAGCAGGGTAAGACAGAGATATCTCAAACTCAGATGAATATTTTCCTGTCCAGAACAAGCTTTAGCATTTGAGATATGTATCTCTGTCTTACCCTGTTACCGGTGTAAGATTCTATTAATCTCAAGAGTGGCTCATTGCTGGTGTGAAGTAAAACACAAATTTATCTGTGTGAATTATCAGACTAGAGATTAATCTTAAGTGGATTTATATCTAATCAAACAAGTGATTATCAGATAATTCTCTGTATGTCAATAAATCCAGCCATAAAGCTAAGGTATGAATTGCTCTTAATAAAACATTATTACGATTAGCTAAACATAGAACTGAGATCACAGTGGCGGGCGGGTGACCTGTCCACTAGTCGTACAACCTTTATGAACTGTATCATGAATGCTCTTAATGATCTGAATTTTCATTTAATCAACTCTTAATTTTCAGTGGGTGGAATGGAGTGCAGGATTGGTGTTATATGTCATAGTAAAATTATTTTATTTCTATCAAGGCAGTCAGTTCTGGGAGGGTGGAGGATTCTGGAGTCCAGTAGAGTAATGTAGTTCTACATCTAAGTTAAGATTTTCACTTATATATTCAGTTCAGGGATTACACAAGAAGCAGGAGAAAGCTATTCATTATGTGCGAATGAACCGAGAACTTTCTCCCAGTAAAGTGGGATTCAAACCTGCTTTGATCTGTAAGTGTGTGCTTCAGACCACTAAGCCACCATGGACTCTCAAGTGGGATATGAACCTAGGTGGTTGGAAACTACTATAGTAGGACATCTTCTCACTGTACATGGTTTGACAATAGTGACATTCATGTTTTTACCTCTTTAAAAATTGAATCTGACTTCCAAAATTCTGAAGTATTCAGTTGCTTTTAAATGTTATGACACATGACAAAGCCAATATCACCCTTAAAAGTAAAATTTGAAATGAAAGTCATAACACCATAAGAACCAGAAGTCAAATGGAAGCCAATGCTCCTCAAAGTTTAGACAAAAGGTCACTTTTGATTCTGAGGAAAGTCAGAAGGGGGTTTGAAATTGGACTGACTGTTGTGTCCTCAATCAATTGGCATTAGAAAATGAAAAATAACCCTAATCATTACACTATAACTAAACTGTGTATGTGTTTGAGGGTGGTTGAGAGAAATACTCATATCAAGGCAATAAGTTCTAGAAAAGTGGAAGTCAGTGTTGATGAAAGCCACCAACCTTTAGCAGGAGAATGTAATAAAATTTGTCTGGAGTGGGAATTTATAGTACAGACTTGTTCGAAATTAAAATGTATGCTAATGAATTATTACGGAATTGATAGCTCATCTTGTCCTCTCCTTAGTGATTTTTGGCTGTTGCTATATACAGTCAAGCCTATCTATAAAGGCCACTAAAGGGAGCCAGTAAAAGTGACCTTTATGGGCAGGTGGCCTTTATATACAGTTTCAAATAATATAAGTAAAAAACAATTGGATTACAATTCTACTGGTCTTTATAAGCAGGTGGCCTTTATATAGAGGTGGTCTTTAAGACAGGTTAGACTTATCTTGATAGACTTTCAGTCACCAGCTATTCGGGCTAAGACCTCTTTTTGTTAGCTCAGTGTTTAACTTTTCGACAGGTCTGTACTGTAACTTAGGTGGTAAAAATCACTATGTGTGTGTGCTTGTGTTTATGAGTGTATAGTTATATACAGATTGTATGTATTTATACATGTGTGAAAATTAACAGACCTTCCAACTGCCACATACAATAATCCTTCAATTTCCTATAAATATCTGACTTTATTACTACTGAATATTTTTACAGTGTCATGAAATTCTATTTACCATAATCCAATCTAATGTAAATTCAATTACTAATAAAATTATTTTTATGTGGAGCTTCAGAAATTCAATACAAACATGTATTCAGACTTAAATATGTATTTTAACAACAAGCCCATATAAACCAACAATATATCATTCATTAATACTTTGTGGTATTGATATAATAAAATTGTCATAAAATAATACCTCCACAGCAGTCTGTGTAAAACACAGAAAAAGGAGAGAGATAGAGATAGATAGATAGATAGATAGATAGATAGATAGATAGATAGATAGATAGATAGACAGATAGATAGATAGAGAAAGAAATTTCCACAGCAGTCTATTTAAAACAGGAGAGAGAGAGAGAGAAAAAAAGATTTTCACAGCAGTCTATTTAAAACAGGAGAGAGAGAGAGAGAGAGAGAGAGAGAATTTCACAGCAGTCTATTTAAAACAGGAGAGAGAGAGAGAGAGAGAGAGAGAGAGAGAGAGATTTTCACAACAGTCTATTTAAAACAGGAGAGAGAGAGAGAGAGAGAGAGATATTTTCATAGCAGTCTATTTAAAATAGGAGAGAGAGAGTAGGAGAGAGAGAGAGATTTTCACAGCAGTCTATTTAAAATAGGAGAGAGAGTGAGTAGGGGAGAGAGAGTCAAACAGGAGAATAAGACTGTCAATTTAAAACAAGCGTGGTCTATTTCAATTTCAAACAGGAGACAGATGTCTATGGTATTTCAACAGAGAGAGAGAGAGAGAGAGAGAGAGAGAGAGAGAGAGAATCAAACAGGAGAATGAGACTGTCAATTTAAAACAAGAGTGGTCTATTTCAATTTCAAACAGGAGACAGATGTCTATGGTATTTCAACAGAGAGAGAGAGAGAGAGAGAGAGAGAGAGAGAGAGAGAGAGAGAGAGAGAGGGAGCAGTCTATTGAGAGATCGAGATCAAACAGGAGAGTGAGATGGTCTTTTCAAAGAGAGAGAGAGAGAGAGAGAGAGAGAGAGAGAGAGAGAGAGAGAGAGAGATGTTAATTGAGATACATTTTACACTGACTAAATTAAATAATTGATGTTTGTGTGTGTAAAATGACTGGCTCTAGTGATATTATTTTGTTATTAATAAACAACCTAGTTTTGGTGTCTCGTTATTGATTAATCAGTACATGATGTCGTACATGAATTTAATTTCAATTATATTTATAACAATGTCAGACCTGGGGGAGATAACTCCTTTGTCATGGCAACCAACACCTTAATAAAATAATTAACATCACAATAATAAAATATTGTTGATATAATATGTCAAATTATGACAAAAATTATCTTAAAATCCCCCAGACTCTGAACTCTATTTCTGTATTAGCTAGGCGTTTTATACAGAAAATTCCACAAAATTCAATTCTCCCCCTCTCTCTCTCTCTCAGTCCAACCCCTCTCTTCACTTCTGTAAAAAATCCAGAATAAAATCTGTTGTGATTATAAATTATTTCAATTTCAGGTCTAATTTTTGAACTTTGTTTTTTTTTTTTAAATATGTGCGGAATCTAGAATATGATATGAAGTGGTTTTCATTCATCCCTTACTCCTTCTTACCTTCCACAAATCAAACTTGCACTTTTACCCATCAAGTATCACAAACGTCGTTTTTAAATCCTTCGAAATCTTTTAATCCAGTCATCCAGATTACCAACAGATATGAACATATTCCAATGAGAGAGAAAATATATATTTAAAAACCAACTGATCTTCTTTCCAATAATTTTTTTTTTCAAATATAAGTTTTAATTTAAAAAACTCCACATAATATATTTAAATAGCGTAAAACTTAAGTTAAAGGTATAAACAGCTCATTGCTATAATATATCCATGCTGAACTTGTGTTAATCCATTTGAAATACACCATATAAGAGTAAATAAATTTTTACTTGTATTTCTTTGACAAAAGACGGGGAGATTATCTCGTAGATCATAACCAGTCAATAGAAATCCATTTTAAAGCGTAACAGCATTACATATTGTTGTCATACCTCTCTATATTTACCAATAATAATGGAACGTGCCAATAAATTTAGGTTCAATGATTCGGGGTGACAGTTTGACCCATGTTTAAATAAAGGGGTGGTCAGGTAAATCCTGACAAGTTTAGACAGATGGTTATTTATATATAGATATACATATACTAGGGATACTTCAGACAATCACTATATTGTTATTACAAACATCAAAAGCTTTATTGATAGATCTACCCCTACCCCAAAACGTATTGGAAAACTTTCACATTTTTAACGGTTTTATCTATATAAATTCCTACCCTGCTATCCAGTTTAAGGTTGTCGTACTTCATAATTTACGGAATATGAATTGATCAAACATTGGATATCAATATTTTGTTGGTTAATACAACAAAATCGACTCGACTCGTGTGTGTTGGCTGGCCGTGCCATTAAAAAATTGTAATTTTCAAACAGCCGACATAAGAATATGTTAATTGCCGACATTATCGTACCTGAAATATGTTCAATACATACATATGTACTTGTTCATAGGTTGATAGAATTTAAATTCTTTTAATTTTCTATTTCATTCATTCATTCATTCATTCAATTCATCATTAATAATGATGATTTTTTTTAAAATACAGATTTTGAATACCACTGACATATCTATTTTTTATTTATTTATTATTATTCTTAATTTTTAATTTTAATTTTTTTTTTTAACAGATTTTGATAGCTATTAGACTTATCAAAATTTCCAACAATTTTCAAATTTGTTCATCTTTAATCCAATCTTTTAAGATTTCATTTTCATTTCATCTATTCACTAATCAGTGTATAATATATTTTTAAATTCTTTAAGATTATTTCTCACTCAGGTACTCTTTTCACAAATTTTTATTTAAATCATTCAAACACATAAATTCAAATGATTTTCTACCACCTAAAACTTTTTGATTACAGCTCATTAATTTTTATTTTTTAAATCTTTATTGATCAATTTATATATAAATCATGATTAGATCTTTAATAAATTTCACTTTTTGTCAATTTGAATATGTTTAACGGTTACTAATTTCATGCATAATTAAGATTATTATCATTTTAGTATGAATCAGGAATTTAACTAACTAGGATACATGGGCTACAAAAATCTGATTCCAATTTACAGATCTAAGGGCCTGTACAGCTCACCTGGCTACAGTCACAAATAGCTGTTTGGAATTGGGCTTTGTATCCCAGTCACAATGAATTATTTCACCTATGTCAAGGCAGTCAGTTTAGGCATTGAGCACCTTTAGATAACCAATGACATTTGGCAAACGAACTAACAAATTTCACCACATTTGGAAAGTGGGATTCAAACCCAAGTGGTGAGAGGCACTGAAAACCATATGCCTGAGCTTTAGACAGACAGTGGTAGGTCTTTGTCAAAAGCAATGAGGTGTACTGTGAACCATATGTCAATGCTTATAAGACAACTTGCCTTTTTGAGGTCCTCAATTAAAAGCAATGAGAGGCAATGCCATCTGTGACCCACCACTTTAGATCATTTGCCCATCAAGGCCCTTTTCAATCGTGAAATACAATTTTCACCAAATCAAACCACAACAACCATACCACTAGGTAATGTCAGCATTTTATATAAAGCCAATCTATAAGTTCTATCTTAAACACTTTTTGTACACACTAGGGAAACTAATATAGTGGCAATCAAAGTAACTGCCTGCGTAGAAGTTTTAAAAAGTAGGCTATTTGCACCAAATTTCTGTAGATTTGTTTGTCCCGGTCAATTTTTAGGATCAGCTATGACCATAGTATAAATTAAAATATTAAATAAAAGAACTATTTTGATATAAAGTCAATCAGAAATATTCTAACCAATCAGAATAAAGTTATTCAAGCCATGGCAATCACGTTAATTTATATTTTTTTAGAAGGAAACATTTTTCTTTTCGGTTGGTTGAGTAACCAGTCAGTGTTTTACAAAGTTCCGTATCCTTTTGATTTACTATTCAACATGAAAAATTAATCATTTACACAATAATACAATAACACATTATACAGTTCCAATACCAGTTTTTGTTCTGAACCATCCAGGTATTCAAAATGAAAACTAGATTTACGTTTATCTATCAACAAGGCTGGTATACTCTTTACAATAAAACAAAGACAGAATTTCTGTGGAGTTCAATATAGATAACTCTGCTGATCAATAAGTCTACAGTGTTTACCTATATAAGCTGGATAAGCTGGTCGAGATGACGACCGAGATGACGATGATGATTTTTAACAACATCATTTAATATATTGAATAAGTAGGTCATGTTCAATATCGTACAGTACAAACCTTAAATTAGTACCAAACAGACAGGTCTTTGGGCCCCTAGTAAGCTTTTTGACAGCAGCTATCTATCTATTGTCAGATTTTCTGCCAATAGCTATCATTATGTAGGCCACTCTTTCTCGACTTTTTTTCGTTTGCTCAGTGTTAAACATTTGACAGTTTTTTGCTGTATATATGTTAGCTAAAGTTTTGTGGCCAGATTATATGGTGACATCATTACATCATCTATAAGCCAATTTGTCAACATGATTACCTAAAGTTGCAAAAATTGGCAAATGGAAAGGGGAGATAATCAAAAGTTTGGAACTTTTAGTTGGTCAAATCCAGAATGTTGAAAATCATAAAATTTCAACAAGACATTATTTTCACTATACTTACAACGAATGGTGTGGAGTTCAATAAAAAGAGTTTTAACCTTCAATCAAATTTCTTTCACTTATATTGCGGCAAAAAGTTCAGAGCTGGTGGAGGAAACAGGAGTTACTAGAGAAAATGTCAAACTTTACCAATCAAACTGACAAACTTTGTCACAGTAGGGTCTGTCCTTGGTGGGATTTAAAGCCAGACATTGAGAGACACTGTGATCCAGTCTCAGTTAAAGAGGTCCCTACACTTTACATGGATTTGAAGTTTTGAACCAAGAAAATAACCAAAGGATTTGTAAATGGTTTTAACAGAAGCGAATGTTGGGTAATTACCCTCAATTCTGCAGACAACAGCCCTGATGCAACCCCAATCAAACTTAGCCGAGTTTGTTCAACTGTCACAAGCTGATACTTGTATCATCTATAGATAAATGACAAGTCATATTGCTAACTTGATTAAAAACTGGAAATTTGTTTATGTCACAAATTAGATTTTGGAACATTTCCCCCAAGTAAATAAATTAGAAGTGATTTTTCACTATTTCTGTATGGTTCTCTGATCCATCAAACAAAGACCTTTTTATTCAAATATTTTGATAATATACAGTTTAATAATGAAGTTAATATTTGGAAAAGTATGTGAAATCAATAAATTTAATATTGATTACCCTCAATATGTGTGCCCTATCAGTGTGTATTTGTTTATATACGTTATACCTATATAAACCTAGGTCACATTCCTATCAACAATATTGCTGCTTCATTCATACTTGTGAAAAAAAAATATTATTACAAAAACCATTAAAATGTTCAAATATAACATTACATAATTGATAAATGTAAAATCTTCAAACAATCACAGTTTCAATATAAAAATGTGAAATCATAAAAAAATAATTTAAACATTAAAATTTTCAATGCGAAAAAATTCCTTAAAAATCTATAATTATTTTAAACATTCAAAGTTCAAAGAGAAAATGTGATTTATTTTTTTTTAGAAAAATCAAAAATTATTCTTAAACATTCAAATATTAAAAATATCAGCCATCTATATTAGCTGTTTCAGCCATGTTTATCAGCTGTTTCAGCCATGTAGATCAGCTGTTTCAGCCATCTATATCAGCTGTTTCAGCCATGTAGATCAGCTGTTTCAGCCATGTATATCAGCTGTTTCAGCCATGTATATCAGCTGTTTCAGCAATGTAGGTCTGCTATTTTAGCCATGTAAGTTAGTTTGCCATCTACATGTTTTTATATAAAACACTGACAACAGACAGCGTGAAATAAGGAACTCTTTGTGTGTGACTTTGTGATAAGATATGTGTGTTTATCCTTGTGTATACATATTTCCAGGAAACAACATATAACAACCGGACTAAACTTTATATACTTGTACAATGATTTTTAAGTCCCGATATTGAATGTTGGTGTACAAGAGGATTATGGGTAATACATAGAACCTCTCTGCGATACATGTAGTAAAATGGTGAAAATACCAACGTTAAGTTTGACCTGTACCTAAACTGGTTGTGAAATGATCCGAATACCAATGTTAACTTAGATCACTACATAAGCTGTCTATGTAGGATTTTAATGGATTAAATTAACTTATATATAAACCTTTTTCACCATGTCTGTAAAATTTTACCTAACTAAAAACATATTGACTTTATGTCTGTAGTAAAACTCTCCCTACTTGATAACTTTATAAATACATTCCTTATCCTTCTAAATTTTATTGTTTTTAACTGAATGAGAATAACTAGATATAACCTCTGGACAGACCAGAGTTAGCTATTTTCAAAGCTCGCTAGACATATTAATCTCTGGACAGACCAGAGTTAGCCATTTTCAAAGCTCGCTAGACATATCAACCTTTGGACTATTGTTTGGTTAGCCACTTCTGAGGGTTACCAGAGTCCTCAGACATATCAACCTTTGGACTAGTGTTTGGTAAGCCACTTCTGAGGGTTGCTAAAGTCGCCGGACATACCAACCTCTGCACCAGCCTTTGTTTAGCTACTTCCAAGGGTTATCAAGCTTGCCAGATATAAATGAACCTTTGGACCGGTGTTTTGTCAAGCTCCTCAGACATACCAAACCATCCTTTGGTCTTGCAGTCACTTCCATGGTTTACCATACTTCCCAGACATATCAACTTTTGGAGCAGCCTTTGGTAAAGCATTTTGGAAATTTACCAAGGTCACAATACTATACACGACAGCAACCAAAGTTTGAATATTTGACCTTGCCATTGAGCAATTAAAAGTCACTTACCAGGTATTAGAACATGGTCTACCAAATTAAGTCTTTTATTCTAGTTAAATCACAACAGTGCAATAGATAATGAACCAGTCTTAATTTAATCTCATTATATAGAGAAAATAGCTTTTAAATTCTAAATCATAAATTATTTATACATCATCACAAAACAGAAAAATAGAGAACATTAAATTCAATAACTTCACTGATTTTAAAGTTTAGTTGTGTAATGTGTATATATAAAAAGAGTATGACGTTGGATGATATGAATCAGAAACTTAATTGATATTCTTTACTTGTAATTATTCATTACAAAATTATACAATCTGATAGATTATTCAAGTAACATTAATAACTTTCTCTGATTGGTCTGTTATAT
Source organism: Anadara kagoshimensis (assembly GCA_021292105.1). NCBI lineage: Eukaryota > Metazoa > Mollusca > Bivalvia > Arcoida > Arcidae > Anadara > Anadara kagoshimensis. The sequence goes on along the minus strand of CM037872.1, from coordinate 43,354,947 downwards.
ATTTATCAGGCTTGGTTACAGCCAATCAAGATAGATCATATACCAGCTGATCCAGTCTCAACACTCTATTTTTCTGATTGGATGAAAAATTAACTTGTCTCACAAACTCATAAAAATAATGTGCGATAAACCCCACCCAACCTTACCTCCATTCTTCTGTTATAAGAAGGGGCTTCACTGGGTCAAGTGGTCTAAAGGGATAGCTTACAACTGAGGCACCTTTGAAAGCCAAGGCTTAAACCCCGTTTAGTAGTACAAGGAAATTTGTAAGCTTATTTCAAGGTTTGTTCTTTGCTCCAGGCAATTTGGTTTCTTACTCCATCCCATAACTACCTACTATGGTAGCTCAGTAGTAGAGTGCTTGTTTCATATCTTGGAGGTCCTGGGTTCGAACACCGGGATGGGTTTGATCCAGGGTTTGATCCAAGATTTGAAAGTGGGTAGTGACTGTTGATTCGCCAAGCACTCTGCATTACGAAATGAAAGTTAGTTCTTATGGATAGGAACTTAAATAAACAAGGTCTCATGTCACGGTAGGCTTGGCATGATAAAGAACCCTGCTGTATAATGCCATCAGCATAACACACAGGCAAAATTTTTGCACCTTCATCTACAGTTGGTGACATTTCGATATAAGTAAAATATTCTTGACTGGGAAGTTAAAAATCCTTTCTCAACTCAACTATTCCCAGAATTGATTGTCTTGACATAAGTGATTCTTGACCAGAACATATAGGATTAATCATATAAGATTAATCCACTCTGCTCCAATCTGCTGTATATGGTTAAAACTTTCACACAAACATTATGTCAGAGTCTGACAGCAGTCGTACATAATTTGACAAGTTGTACATGTATAATAACAATAATCACTGTAAATGCCATTTAATGAGGCTAGCTAACAGTTTAATTTTGTAAATGCAATTCAATGGCGATAAGGTTAAATTGTTCATAAATTACCAAAAGATTCCATTATCAACCTTTCTAGTACACAATTAAGGAGACCCACAAGTAAATCAAGTTCAGTAATTCAGTGATGATCCATTCCATTAAATAAAGTTAAGGAGGTCCACAAGAAAATTGTATTCTGTAATTTAATGATAATCCTGTTGCATTATGAAGGAGACTAACATGATAATCATGTCCTATTACATACATTTCTGATATTAGGTTAAGGGTGGCCCATGAGTTAATCATGTTGAGCATTTCACTGAAATCCTGTCCCATCGTTAACATTTTGATACAAGTTTGAGGAGGCCAATAATTCAAGGCAAAAATTTCAAGAATCTCACATAGAAAAAATTTCCAGGTCTAGATCTCAGAAAGACTGGATCAAGCATTCTACATATTAAAACTTTATTTTCCAGGCCTAGATCAAGCATTGCACAAAGCAAAACTTTATTTTCGAGTTCTAGATCTTGGAAAGACTGGATCAGTTATTCCATGTAGTAAAACTTAATTTACGAGTTCTAGATCTTGGAAAGACTGGATACAATCCCCTTTATCAATTGTGCATTAAAAATTCGATTTTCAAGTACACAAACTTGGCGATTATGTAACATAAAGATTTAAATTCATCTAAATACCTACTAAAGTGTTAAAAGATCTCCAACTTCAATCACTCCAAGGCAATAAAGAAATTCAATAAACTACATACTTTTATCAACAATCTGATTATGATACAGGGTTCAATTACTGGGTGAGTACCCTGGTGCATTTTGCATGCCATCAAGTTCCTTTACAATGTACATATGGATTGAGAATGGTATGGAGTAATGCTTTTTTTTGTGTGTGTGTGTCTTAGTCAAGATTTTCCCACTTATATCATGAGGTGATAGAGGAAAATGGAATATCAAAAGAAAACCAACAACCTTGAGCAAGAAGAAAGTTTTTCAAATTTATCTGGGACCTCAGTTGCCAAGTGGTCTAATGTATGGGATTACAAATCACAACCTGGGACCTCAGTTGCCAAGTGGTCTAATGTATAGGATTACAAATCACAACCTGGGACCTCAGTTGCCAAGTGGTCTAATGTATGGGATTACAAATCACAATCTGGGACCTCAGTTGCCAAGTGGTGTAATGTATGGGATTACAAATCACAACCTGGGACCTCAGTTGCCAAGTGGTTTAAAGTATGGGATTACAAATCACATTCCCTTTCACCTTCTTGGTTGGAATCCAATTCAGGAGAGATCCCAGTGCTAGTGTAAGGAAGTATGTCAGTTCACTTGTCAAAGATCTGTGATTTTCTTTGGACACTCCGGTTTTCTCTACCATCCCTAATCTAACCTCCTTGATATAAGTAAAAGAATCTTAAACAAAGTGTAAAATACATTACTCCTCTCCACCAAACTTATCCAAATGAAAACAAACCCATTTCCATGAAAGGCGAGTTTAAGTGAAAAACACCTAGCTATTTACGGATGATGCTTCAAGTCTTTGAGAAGGCTGATCCACATATGCTATACTGTAAACATATTTAATTTCGCGATATAGGAAATTTAGACATGTCAGCGTAGTTAAATTTTCATGGTTTTTTTAAATATGCAAGCATGACAACATGACAAGCATAATATAATTTTCTCTCTCTATTAATTTTCGGGCAAAACAAACGACTATAAAACAAGGGAAAATTAGAACATTGAGAAAATAAATATATTTACAGTATAATGAAATCAAAGAACAAGTTTTTGTTTTAAGTTGATACCATAAAAGTACCTCTCTATATAAAAGGACATATTATATTTATTGTAACTCATAAATACATTATAAATGTCCATGTTGTTATGTTTACATCGTATCTATCTTGTAATTTAATATTTACTCTTTGTACCTAGTTCCTACTCTCTCTTTCTGTCTGTCTTTCTCTCTCTCATGGTATATATATATATATGTGTGTGTGCGTGTGTGTCACAGTTTGCACTGTGTGTTTGTGTTCAAAGTGTGTGTGTGTGTGTGTGAGAGAGAGAGAGAGAGAGCATGCAAGATATTTTTATTACAAAGGTTTTAGCACCTGCAACCTAAATCTGTAAAAAATATTTTGAAGATTTCTAGCTCTCTCCTCTCTCTCTCTCAATATTTTTAAAGATATTCAATAGAATCTGCAGAAAAAATATAGACCTAAACAAGCACCTGTAACAATTAAGTCTCTGGGTGAATTATGAGGATTGGTATTGATTTTGTATCAATATAATTTACACCTGAGTTGATCAATCAATTATATATAGCTATTAGAACCAGTGACAAGTCAGTCAGTCACTGTGTTAATAATGATACACATTGTAGTATTGTTGTCAGGACAAAGTGACATTTTACTACACAAATGTTAATATTGCATGTCAATAGGTTATTTATACTTGTAAAATATCAATATTCAAAGAGAGAGGGAGAGAATGAATAATTTCTGAAACCATACCATCTCTCTCTCTCTTCCCCATATAATTAAATACCACCAATTGCATATTTTTGCACATGAGTTCCACAATACCAAAATGACAGATACCATCCCCAACCCACAAAGAAAGAGAGAGACGAGAGAGAGAGAGAGAGAGAGAGAGAGAATTTATACCATAGCTTAGGTTTTACCATAGGCAGTGTTCCCAGTAATATGTACAAACATGTAGCCAGTATGAACAATAAAGTCACTTTAAACCAAGAGAAAAATGAAGGCATTTTAGACAAATTCTGACCCACTTGATTTTACAATGTATCATTTATAATGTAGCAAGGAAGAGGAAGAAGGAAAAAACATGACAACAGCTTTTTATGAGAAATAAATGACCCATTTATAATATAACATGAATATTAACAGGTTCACAGCTTGTATATTACCAGGATTACAAGTTATGTTAAACATCTGGATCTGCATAAAAAATTCTAAATATATTCTACAAAGGGAGACAACCATTGCACCAGTACATTTATCAAATGATATACTAAGGGAGACAACCATTGCACCACTACTTTTAACAAATGGTTTATCTGAATCAGAACTGACTTTAAACTAAAATTCTTTTCAATATGGCCTTATAAAAATATGCATACATATTTATTTCTTTAAATGTAGACCAAAGTGTGATAATTTCCGGTTAATAAAAACACAGATTTCTGTAGAAAAATAATACCGTAGTTCAAGGCAATGAAATTCATAAAGTCTAGTAATTACCCAATCTACATTATTACTCAATTACTGATGAATGAGGAAATAAAGGGGGGGGGGGGGGGGGTTGAAAAGCTCTTACATGTCAGTTTCTTAAATCAAGATCTCAAGATTGTTGACAGGACAATGAGTTGTTCAACAACAGTTTACAACAAGATATAGTACAGTGTGCACATTAATGCCCCTTTACATACTGTCAAATCAGCACATTAATGCTCCTTTACATACTGTCAAATCAGCACATTAATGCTCCTTTACATACTGTCAAATCAGCACATTAATGCCCCTTTACATACTGTCAAATCAGCACATTAATGCCCCTTTACATACTGTCAAATCAGCACATTAATGCCCCTTTACATACTGTCAAATCAGCACATTAATGCCCCTTTACATACTGTCAAATCATTTATTTTCATGGTTCTAAGGAAAGTATCATTTTTGGTAATTATTTCTGGGTTTAAACAGAAATGTTATTGTTATTGGATGTTGCTTGACGTCCCATCAGCAATTTTTCGGCTATTTGCAACGATAACTACTTTATTAATCTTTATGGATTAATCTATGACCCTGGATTTGTAGACTGGCATCTTATCCATTAAGCCACCATGCCCTCGTTTAACAGAAATGATATACTCATAATTAGTAATTCATTACTTTTAATAATCATTAATATACAATTTTCATTAACATATAATTTTGTCGACCAGGTCATCACAAAAATAACAGAAATTGGGACATCACAAAAACAAATGACTTCACATTATACATATATGTGTGGTGTTTGCATCATTTTGGTGTTATTACCATATTTGATGAGAGATCTAACTACATCACTGAATCCATAGCAACAAATCTATTTAAAATTCAAAACTACAGTATAAATAACATCAATTAAAATTAATCATTTATTAACTGATCATACATCATATTCATTTTGATGCATTAAATCTTGTATCTCTATTACACTTTAAAAGAGAATAGTTTTTTCCAATATTTTAAATCTAAAGACATCACTTTAGCAGGAACACATGAAAAGTTATCTGTCAATATTATAAAACACAAACAATTGAAAAATTTAAATTTTCAATTTACTAAATTTACAACAAATCTCATATCTTATATTGAACAAAGAAAAAAATCACAATTTTTTTTTAGGACTTGAAAAATTTCAATTCACTAAGGGCCCATGAAATTAAAATTTAGTTCTTGAATAAGAATCCATTCAAAACAAATCAACTGTAGTATTTAATGACATCAATTACCAGGTTATAGTAATACTAAGTAGACAGTTATTATACCAGGTGTATTGACATGACAACAACTGACAACAAACTTCAGTTGTTGTTGTTGAATGTTGCTTAACATCACATCAGCAATTTTTCAGCTATTCGCAACAAGAACTATATTAATCTCTATGGATTAATCTATGAACAAGTTTGTGTATGTATGGTCTGCCTTGTACCAGTGCACACTTTAAGGTGCTAGCTCATTGAGTCGGTATGCCGCAGACAAGTGTACCACTCCTCAATTCACATTATACAGACACCAGGTGAACCAGTAAAGACCAACGACAAGGAAAATTCACTTTCCACATGTGGTCTGAGCAATAAAGGAAAATAAAAAACAATAAAGGGCAACATCCAATACAACATGATGACTATAAGTTAATAAGCTAATTGATTATATGTTATGTCTATATACTTCATACAGTGACAGGCTTTAACAAACATTACAGTGGCCAAGCATTCTAAATAAACCAACACACAGAAATTATATACTTTAAATAAATTCTCAAAATAGATCAAAATCATGTGTAACAGCATAAAAAATCTAATCTGTGTTAAACTTTAATCTTTTTAGAATTCATACATATATTCAGGTCAACATGGGTGATCGATTCCGTATAGCCAATCAGATTAATCATAATCTCTTAATCCGTTTAATCTGAACCGTGAAATATAGAATTCATATACTGTGATGACCTTCGACAGTTAATCTGCATTCATCGACATATCTGCTACAAGCTTAATCTAACAGATTATAATTGTAAATTTTAAAGAATCAAAGACAAGTGTGTTCCATTCTACCCCACGTTTATTGTAACAACGTTGTAATACTAATATGATTATGTTTAATCTTTGTATAGTTATTTTATAATAAAATCTAAAAATAAATGGATTAATTTATTTTAATCAGAATAAGTACAAAATTAAAGCAGATGGCTTCTTTAAGGGATGCTGGACTGGTCAGAAAGGTGTTTTTAAGCTTTCTCTCCTTTTCTCTATCTTTTGGGTTCTCGGTGGTAGAATGTAGAAGCCAGTTTCAGGTCACGGCATCTCTCTACTGACTAGGTAGAAAGGCGTTTTTAAGCTTTCTCTCCTTTTCTCTATCTTTTGGGTTCTCGGTGGTAGAATGTAGCAGCCAGTTTCAGGTCACGGCATCTCTCTACTGACTAGGTAGAAAGGTGTTTTTAAGCTCTCTTCCCTTTTCTTAATTTTTTTTTTTTTTTGGTCCTCGATGGTTGAATGTACCAGTTTCAGATTACAGCATCTCTCTACTGACTGGGTCAAAAGGTGTTTTTAAGCTTTCTCTCCTTTTCTCTAACTTTTGGGTCCATGATAGTAGAATGTATCAGTCCTCTAAAGTACCAGTTTCAGGTCACAACATCTCTCACTGCCTAGGTTTCAATCCCACTGGTGTTGATCTAAGAGTACCAGAAAATTTTGTCAGTTCGCTCGCCAAAGGTTGTTGAACACTATTACTCTTACCTCCACCCTCTCTCTCTCCAGTAATGTACATTAAAATCACATATATTTTTAACTTTAAGCTTCAGTAACAAAGGCTGTTGCCCTGAGAGTCCATTATCGTGACACTGGGTTAGTCATTAGCTATGTACCAGATGTGGCATGAACCAACAATACAATTTAAAGCCGGAATTCTACACACTGAGTGAGCCACATGTTTTTTTTTAACTTTATTTTCTTCCTAATATTTTTTTTCTTGAGACAGAATTTTTTCCAGTCGAAAATGTTCATTCTCTTTGAAAAGAAATATAAAGATGGATTTAAACGCTTTAAACACTTGAAGATAATGCCTGAAATTTTAATTCTAAATATATTGAGAAGATTAATATTTCTTGTATAGAAACAATGTTATAAAGCTGGTTTAAACAAACCCTCTAAATTGAATTCTGTTTACAACACGTTCTGGATTAAAATTCATGACCACCACTCAACGAGGAATTATAAACCTAAGTATACAGATATGATAAAAGATTAATATATGATAAAGGTATTTTACCTAAATTAATATACCTGATAGGAACAGAAGAGAGTGAGAGATAGAACAAAGATAAAGAAAGTGAGACTCTAAAAAATGGCTGAGAGAGAGAGAGAGAGGTAGTATACAGATATGATAAAAGATTAATATATGATAAAGGTATTTTACCTAAATTAATATACCTGATAGGAACAGAAAAGAGTAAGAGATAGACCAAGATAAAGAAAATGAGACTGAGAAATGGCTGAAAGAGAAAGAGAGAGAGACTGAGAAATGGCTGAGAAAGAGAGAGAGAAAGAGAGAGAGAGAGAGAGAGAGAGACTGAGAAATGGCTGAGAGAGAAAGTGGCTCATAGAGAGATGAATAGATTAGAGAGAGTAGCTCATGTAATATGTAATTTTATGTGCACAAATAGCATATGCCTGTTCTGTTAAAGGTAGATAACTCTAATATCACTAAAATCCTTTATTAAACATAAACTGTGTAAACACTTTGTTTAAGATGTATTTAATAACTGGTTATCTATATATAATAAAACTGGACATATAACATCTGCTATAAACACAGATAAAACACAGGCAATATAAAACTAATAAGTACTGAAGAAAATAAATAAAACAAGGCTAGAACTTCAATCACAAACATAGGCCTTTCAATTAAACAAGGCTAGAACGTCAATCACAGACATGGCCTTTCGATTAAACAAGGCTAGAACTTCAATCACAAACATAGGCCTTTCGATTAAACAAGGCTAGAACTTAAATCACAAACATAGGCCTTATGATTAAACAAGGCTAGAACTTCAATCACAAACATAGGCCTTTCGATTAAACAAGGCTAGAACTTAAATCACAAACATAGGCCTTTCGATTAAACAAGGCTAGAACTTCAATCACAAACATAGGCCTTTCGATTAAACAAGGCTAGAACTTAAATCACAAACATAGGCCTTTCGATTAAACAAGGCTAGAACTTCAATCACAAACATAGGCCTTTCGATTAAACAAGGCTAGAACTTCAATCACAAACATAGGCCTTTCGATTAAACAAGGCTAGAACTTCAATCACAAACATAGGCCTTTCGATTAAACAAGGCTAGAACTTCAATCACAAACATAGGCCTTTCGATTAAACAAGGCTAGAACTTCAATCACAAACATAGGCCTTTCGATTAAACAAGGCTAGAACTTCAATCACAAACATAGGCCTTTCGATTAAACAAGGCTAGAACTTCAATCACAAACATAGGCCTTTCGATTAAACAAGGCTAGAACTTCAATCACAAACATAGGCCTTTCGATTAAACAAGGCTAGAACTTCAATCACAAACATAGGCCTTATGATTAAACAAGGCTAGAACTTCAATCACAAACAATGGCCTTTCGATTAAACAAGGCTAGAACTTCAATCACAAACATAGGCCTTATGATTAAACAAAGCTAGAACTTCAATCACAAACATAGGCCTTTCGATTAAACAAGGCTGGAACTTCAATCACAAATGCAGGCCTTTCGATTAAACAAGGCTGGAACTTCAATCACAAACATTGGCCTTTCGATTAAACAAGGCTGGAACTTCAATCACAAATGCAGGCCTTTCGATTAAACAAGGCTGGAAGTTCAATCACAAACATAGGCCTTTCAATTAAACAAGGCTGGAACTTCAATCACAAACATTGGCCTTTCGATTAAACAAGGCTGGAACTTCAATCACAAATGCAGGCCTTTCGATTAAACAAGGCTGGAACTTCAATCACAAACATTGGCCTTTCGATTAAACAAGGCTGGAACTTCAATCACAAATGCAGGCCTTTCGATTAAACAAGGCTGGAACTTCTATCACAAACATAGACCTTTCAATTAAACAAGGCTGGAACTTCAATCACAAATGCAGGCCTTTCGATTAAACAAGGCTGGAACTTCTATCACAAACATAGACCTTTCAATTAAACAAGGCTGGAACTTCAATCACAAATGCAGGCCTTTCGATTAAACAAGGCTGGAACTTCAATCACAAACAATGGCCTTTCGATTAAACAAGGCTGGAACTTCAATCACAAATGCAGGCCTTTCGATTAAACAAGGCTAGAACTTCAATCACAAACATAGGCCTTTGGATTAAACAAAGCTAGAACTTCAATCACAAACATAGGCCTTTCGATTAAACAAGGCTAGAACTTCAATCACAAACATAGGCCTTTCGATTAAACAAGGCTAGAACTTCAATCACAAACATAGGCCTTTGGATTAAACAAAGCTAGAACTTCAATCACAAGCATGGGCCTTTGGATTAAACAAAGCAAGAACTTCAATCACAAGCATGGGCCTTTTGATTAAACAAGGCTAGAACTTCAATCACAAACATAGGCCTTTCGATTAAACAAGGCTAGAACTTCAATCACAAACATAGGCCTTTCGATTAAACAAGGCTAGAACTTCAATCACAAACATAGGCCTTTCGATTAAACAAGGCTAGAACTTCAATCACAAACATAGGCCTTTCGATTAAACAAGGCTAGAACTTCAATAACAAACATAGGCCTTTCGATTAAACAAGGCTAGAACTTCAATCACAAACATAGGCCTTTCGATTAAACAAGGTTAGAACTTCAATCACAAACATAGGCCTTTCGATTAAACAAGGCTGGAACTTCAATCACAAACATAGGCCTTTCGATTAAACAAGGCTAGAACTTCAATCACAAACATAGGCCTTTCGATTAAACAAGACTGGAACTTCAATCACAAACATAGGCCTTATGATTAAACAAAGCAAGAACTTCAATCACAAACATAGGCCTTATGATTAAACAAAGCAAGAACTTTAATCACAAACATAGGCCTTTCGATTAAACAAGGCTAGAACTTCAATCACAAACATAGGCCTTTCGATTAAACAAGGCTAGAACTTCAATCACAAACATAGGCCTTATGATTAAACAAAGCAAGAACTTTAATCACAAACATAGGCCTTTCGATTAAACAAGGCTAGAACTTCAATCACAAACATAGGCCTTTCGATTAAACAAGGCTGGAACTTCAATCACAAACATAGGCCTTTCGATTAAACAAGGCTGGAACTTCAATCACAAACATAGGCCTTTCGATTAAACAAGGCTAGAACTTCAATCACAAACATAGGCCTTTCGATTAAACAAGGCTGGAACTTCAATCACAAACATAGGCCTTTCGATTAAACAAGGCTAGAACTTAAATCACAAACATAGGCCTTTCGATTAAACAAGGCTAGAACTTCAATCACAAACATAGGCCTTATGATTAAACAAGGCTAGGTTTAAATTTCTAGGACTTTGTTTTACTGATAATATATATTATGATCTTTTATTACTCTACATCCCTCCATCTCTGTCCACTCTCATCTTTCCAAAACTTATTGATGGTACTTTCAAGATGTGAACTACAGAATCAAAGTACTGGAAGTGCTGACTACCAATCAGATAACATAAGTTTAATAACTTTATTGAATCTACATTTCCCCATCCTTTTTAAAACTTAATATTAGTAGTATCATGACTTAAAGAATCAAAGTACTAACAGTGCTGAAAGTGTTGACTACCAATCAGTTAATCAAAGTACTAACAGTGCTGTAAGTGTAGACTACCAATCAGTTAATCAAAGTACTAACAGTGCTGTAAGTGTTGACTACCAATCAGTTAATCAAAGTACTAACAGTGCTGTAAGTGTTGACTACCAATCAGTTAATCAAAGTACTAACAGTGCTGTAAGTGTAGACTACCAATCAGTTAATCAAAGTACTAACAGTGCTGTAAGTGTTGACTACCAATCAGTTAATCAAAGTACTAACAGTGCTGTAAGTGTTGACTACCAATCAGCTAATCAAAGTACTAACAGTGCTGTAAGTGTTGACTACCAATCAGTTAATCAAAGTACTAACAGTGCTGTAAGTGTTGACTACCAATCAGTTAATCAAAGTACTAACAGTGCTGTAAGTGTTGACTACCAATCAGTTAATCAAAGTACTAACAGTGCTGTAAGTGTTGACTACCAATCAGTTAATCAAAGTACTAACAGTGCTGAAAGTGTTGACTACCAATCAGTTAATCAAAGTACTAACAGTGCTGTAAGTGTTGACTACCAATCAGTTAATCAAAGTACTAACAGTGCTGTAAGTGTTGACTACCAATCAGTTAATCAAAGTACTAACAGTGCTGAAAGTGTTGACTACCAATCAGTTAATCAAAGTACTAACAGTGCTGTAAGTGTTGACTACCAATCAGCTAATCAAAGTACTAACAGTGCTGAAAGTGTTGACTACCAATCAGTTAATCAAAGTACTAACAGTGCTGTAAGTGTAGACTACCAATCAGTTAATCAAAGTACTAACAGTGCTGAAAGTGTTGACTACCAATCAGTTAATCAAAGTACTAACAGTGCTGTAAGTGTTGACTACCAATCAGTTAATCAAAGTACTAACAGTGCTGTAAGTGTTGACTACCAATCAGTTAATCAAAGTACTAACAGTGCTGTAAGTGTAGACTACCAATCAGTTAACATAAGAATACAGCATAGATCACTTGGCTGCACATTAAGCCAAAACTTATTACAGAAAAACTTCTTGAAATTAAACAACACTATATAGAATACAAAGGATAACTGGTCATCAATGTTTGGTCCCCAAATGACTTTTATTACTGGTTATTTCTTATATGAAAACTGAAGCTCTTGAATTACTCAAAAGTACACTGGAAGGCCCTGACGCTTCATAAAATCAAAATCAAAATACTTTCAGCACTGATAGTAGTGATCAACAACAGTGTTTGCCACTCTATCATGTGATATCCCTAGCGTTTGTATGGAACAATTATTTCTATTGGATATGGAATCATATTAGTGCACATTTTCCTGGAAAACAACATTATTCCGGAAATTTATGGCATAACTGTTTTCAAAAATGTCCTGAACAAATTTAAGGAGTGTTGATCACATGGTACAGTGGTGAAGCCCACTGATTATTAATTATTTAGTCTATGGTACAGTGGTGAAGCCCACTGATTATTAATTAATTAGTCTATGGTACAGTGGTGAAGCCCACTGATTATTAATTAATTAGTCTATTTGACAGCAAAGTTTACCTGCATTTCCAGTCAATAAATATTTCATTTTTTTTCCCCAATTTCATCATTAATTTGATGAATGTCATATTCATTCAAAGATTATGATGACATATATGGCAAAGTTGGAAAAATTCTAAATACACACACATCCTTAGCAACAGTAACTATAACAATATACATGAAAAACATAGAAAACCTTAGATATGACAACAAAAGTACATGAAAACATAGAAATAACTTTTAAAAAATCAACAACAAAATGTGTGTACTTACTCGTCAGATTTTTCCGAGTGTATGGATGAACGGGAAGTTGATCCCATCTTATAATCATGCGGTAACGTCGCTCTCATTTGATTATTAACACCGTCGTAACGATTAAATGACTGGTTATGAGAAGAGTTCTGGCTACTTGATGAGCCTGAAAATGTTTGTGATTTGGGTATATTTCTGTACCCATCTATAAAGTTCTTTTCTTCCAAAATCACATTTCTTGTATGTCCACCCACTGTCCGTCGTGCAAATCTTTTACTTGGCGACCTAAAAAAACATGATTGGTTTGAAATTAAATGAAATTATATTATACATAAAACTTATATCAACATAACTGTCAAACTTCAAGGTCATGGGTCAACCTTGCCAGGTTAAGTGTCAAGGGTCGTATAAACATAAGAGGTCAAACAATCATATCAGAGAATATGTCAAGGGTCAAGCTGAACAGTAAATGGTCAAGCAGTCATGTAAAAGTTCAAAGGTCAAACATCAATTTCAAAACATAATAATATGTATCAAATGACATGATATGATGAATAGTTTGAAATAAGGCGAAGAATATAAGCCCATGAGTAAGACAACATCAACAATAAACCACAAGAGACAAAAAAAGATTCATTAATCATTTTAAGCAAAGCCTGTTTTTTGGTCAGTTAAAGTAATGACAATGTTGGTTTACATTTCTACTGAGATTTGGAGACATGGAGCAGACATAGGTATTACTGACAGACTGATGGACATGGCAAAGACATAATGTACCGGTAAGTAACACATGTAACACCAGACATAAACTCATCTATCCAGATAAGCAGATCCAGGGTCAGCCTGAGGAGGGTGTGCCATGTATGACTGACAGACTGACTGATGGATAGGGCAAAGACATAATGTAAGTAACATATCAGACATCTATCCAGGTAAGCAGATCAAGGGTCAGCCTGAGGAGGGTGGGGTGTGTCACAGCCAGGTGTGCCATGTATGACTGACAGACTGACTGATGGATAGGGCAAAGACATAATGTAAGTAACACATGTAACACCAGATATCAACTCATCTATCCAGGTAAGCAGATCAAGGGTCAGCCTGAGGAGGGTGGGGTGTGTCACAACCGAGTGTGCCATGTATGACTGACAGACTGACTGATGGACAGGGCAAAGACATAATGTAAGTAACATATCAGACATCTATCCAGGTAAGCAGATCCAGGGTCAGCCTGAGGAGGGTGGGGTGTGTCACAGCCAGGTGTGCCATGTATGACTGACAGACTGACTGATGGATAGGGCAAAGACATAATGTAAGTAACACATGTAACACCAGATATCAACTCATCTATCCAGGTAAGCAGATCAAGGGTCAGCCTGAGGAGGGTGGGGTGTGTCACAACCGAGTGTGCCATGTATGACTGACAGACTGACTGATGGACAGGGCAAAGACATAATGTAAGTAACATATCAGACATCTATCCAGGTAAGCAGATCCAGGGTCAGCCTGAGGAGGATGTGCCATGTATAATGACATAACAATTCCTTTCCTGTGGTCACACTTTCTGGTGTGAAGAAGTGAGCTTCTTTACAGTGGTGCTCCTCCTGAGCTTTAACAGAAGACCAACTACATTCACACACTATATATCGGTTTGGTTGGTGGGCTGGTAGGTTGGTTGGTTGGTTCAAATGGTGTTTTACCCCCATTTTCTTACATCAATGCCATCAGTAATGAGATGGCGAGGAAAGGTCTCAGTACTTTCAAGAGTTTGATCCAAACTTAGGCAATGTTTTAAGAAGATTTGGCCATTGTGACCCCATAATGGCGCATTGGAGGAACCATAGTCAAATAAGGATAACAGTTACTTAAATCATACAACAATAGAATATTGTCCTGTCTGGAAGGGCAACGGTAAGGGGTGGAGGAGGGGCAGTAAAAAACAGTAAATGTGTCTTAAATATATTGTCCTGTCTGGAAGGGCAGTGATGAGGGGTGGGGGAGGGGCAGTAAGGACAGTAAATGTGTCCTAAATCATGTCATAGTATAATATTGTCCTGTCTGGCTGTCTGGGTTGGGGGTAGAGTAGGGGATATGACAATGACGGAAGTAAATGTGTCTCAAATCATAGTAGAATATTATCATGTCATGGACAAGGTCTGTGAAGTATTGTCTTTGAGAACAGTTATATTTCTTACAGTGTACTGAGGTTTGTCAGAGATTATACATCTTTATTTTATATTTCATAAGCTCACCTGTAAAAGATTCATGCTGGCTAAGCTAATTAATACACAAATAAAAAATTCTACAAAAACACATCTTGCGCACAAGCACACAAAGACAGAAAGAGAGGCAGAAACACACATACATGTACACATACATACAGGGGACGAACAGACACACATACAGGCATACATACACACAGATACAAACAGACACACACACACATACAGACAGACAGGGCACAAACAAACACACATAGATACACACATACATACAGGGGACAAACAGACACACATACACATACAGACAGACAGGGCACAAACAAACACACATACACACAGGGGACAAACAGACACACACACACATACAGACAGACAGGGCACAAAAAACACACATACATACAGGGGACAAACAGACACACATACAGGCATACATACACACAGATACAAACAGATACACACACATACAGACAGATGGGAACAAAAACAGACACACACACAGGCATACATACACACAGATACAAACAGACACACACACATACAGACAGACAGGGAACAAACACACATACACACAGGGGACAAACAGACACACACACATACAGACAGATGGGACAAACAGACACACACACACAGGCATACATACACACAGATACAAACAGACACACACACATACAGACAGACAGGGCACAAACAAACACACAAACACACAGGGGACAAACAGACACACACACATACAGACAGATGGGACAAACAGACACATGTATACAGGCAGACAGACACACATAGACATACAGTGGATAAACGGGTGCAAATATACAGATGGACATACACATAGACAGACACATATACAGACAGATGGACACACATAGACAGACAGGGGATACACAGGTGCAAATATACAGACAGACAGACACACACACATAGACAGACACATATACAGGCAGACAGACACACATAGACAGACAGGGGATGCGCAGGTGCATATATACAGACAGACATACACACACACACATAGACAGACAATTATACAGGCCGACAGATACGCACACACACACAAACACACACACTCAGACATAGACAGACAGGGGAGAAACAAACATACATACATAAACAGACACACAGACACACATACAATTTTTGCTACAATAAAGTAGATGTATAAGTATATATGATTCTTTTAATGAACAAGTAATTGCCATGGAGAAAAGAAAAATAGCTGTCATGGAGAAATAAAAAATAGTTGTCATGGAGACATAAAAAATAAGTTTGCCAATAGCAGTTGTTAGTTTTAGCAGTTTAAATATTGTCGCAATGACTGTTATTATATAGTTAGTAAACATTAAAGATAAACAAATAAAAGTAAATAAATAAAAGTAATGCATTCAGGTATAATGATGGATCAAGCAGTTTAAATTAAGATGATCTAAACATCAGCATTAATTAATAAACTAAATAAATATATAATACTACTACATGTATGTACCAGGCATCTGAATTATGATTCTTGTATTATAAATATCTAAATTAATCATTTCAATACAACTTACATAAAATATAAAACTGTTTCAGCTGAACAACCACCCCTATATAGAGGTTTTAGACCAGACATGATGACCACACTGTATATAGGCTTTGGACCCCTGTATACAAGCTATGACCACCTCAATGTTAACAAAGACCAATTAAATATGACCTCACATTTTCTTAAATATCATAATTTTTTTTCAATTTGCATAAATTAAAATTTTTATAACTAAGATGATATTTAAACATTGTTGATTTCCATGGATTTATATTTATATTCTGTGTCAAGTTTCACATCAACGGTATACATAAGGTCTAAAGTTTAGTCCAAAATTTTTTATTTTATGCCCGCAGTCCCCCACCCCACCCTAAATGAGTATTCCTGTCATTTGAGAGTAATTTTGTGTACTGGTACTTAGTATTCTTATTGCAGTTAAACCCACCACTGTGACCATCTCTATTAAGGGCCCACCTGTCTTATTTGATACAATATCAGTCCTCCCTAACCACTTTCCTGTATTCTGAATCTTTATTACTAGTAAGCGGACACCCGTCTAATGCCACTAACAACCAGAAATTTAATTCCCAATGTAGAAAAATTTTCCATTAAGTGATTTGTCTAACAAATTAAGTATGGTGCATACTGAAATGTGAGAAGCTGAAGAAAGGTATACATTTTCAATGCATGTATGTGAATTGGCAGCCCACATATTATTGTAGTATAGGGCATCAGGTTTTTTTTAGATCTTATCCTAAACAGTGGATTACTAGTTTTTTACTCTAGTAAAGATTTTTTCACTTGTATAAAGGTGGTCATTTCTGGAATGATGGAGAAAACTGGAATATCAAAAGAAAACCGTAACTTCAGCAAGCAAACTGATGGACTTTCTCCCACTAGTATGTGTCAGAGTAGGGTTCGGGCCTAGGACCTTTGATCAGTGGACTTTCTCCCACTAGGATCTGTCAGAGTAGGGTTCAGGCCTAGGACCTTTGATCAGTGGACTTTCTCCCACTTGGATCTGTCAGAGTGGGGTTCGGGCCTAGGACCTTTGATCAGTGGACTTTCTCCCACTAGGATCTGTCAGAGTGGGGTTCGGGCCTAGAAGCTTTGATCAGTGGACTTTCTCCCACTAGGATCTGTCAGAGTGGGGTTCGGGCCTAGGACCTTTGATCAGTGGACTTTCTCCCACTAGGATCTGTCAGAGTGGGGTTCGGGCCTAGAAGCTTTGATCAGTGGACTTTCTCCCACTAGGATCTGTCAGAGTAGGGTTCAGGTCTAGGACCTTTGATCAGTGGACTTTCTCCCACTAGTATGTGTCAGAGTAGGGTTCAGGTCTAGGACCTTTGATCAGTGGACTTTCTCCCACTAGTATGTGTCAGAGTAGGGTTCAGGTCTAGGACCTTTGATCAGTGGACTTTCTCCCACTAGTATGTGTCAGAGTAGGGTTCAGGTCTAGGACCTTTGATCAGTGGACTTTCTCCCACTAGTATGTGTCAGAGTAGGGTTCAGGTCTAGGACCTTTTGATCAGTGGACTTTCTCCCACTAGGATCTATCAGAGTAGGGTTCAGGCCTAGGACCTTTGATCAGTGGACTTTCTCCCACTAGGATCTGTCAGAGTGGGTTCGGGCCTAGGACCTTTGATCAGTGGACTTTCTCCCACTAGGATCTGTCAGAGTGTGGTTCAGGCCTAGGACCTTTGATCAGTGGACTTTCTCCCACTAGGATCTGTCAGAGTGGGGTTCGGGCCTAGGACCTTTGATCAGTGGACTTTCTCCCACTAGGATCTGTCAGAGTGGGGTTCGGGCCTAGGACCTTTGATCAGTGGACTTTCTCCCACTAGGATCTGTCAGAGTGAGGTTCGGGCCTAGGACCTTTGATCAGTGGACTTTCTCCCACTAGGATCTGTCAGAGTGAGGTTCGGGCCTAGGACCTTTGATCAGTGGACTTTCTCCCACTATGATCTGTCAGAGTAGGGTTCAGGCCTAGGACCTTTGATCAGTGGACTTTCTCCCACTAGGATCTGTCAGAGTGGGGTTCGGGCCTAGGACCTTTGATCAGTGGACTTTCTCCCACTAGGATCTGTCTGAGTAGGGTTCGGGCCTAGGACCTTTGATCAGTGGACTTTCTCCCACTAGGATCTGTCAGAGTGGGGTTCGGGCCTAGGACCTTTGATCAGTGGACTTTCTCCCACTAGGATCTGTCAGAGTGGGGTTCGGGCCTAGGACCTTTGATCAGTGGACTTTCTCCCACTAGGATCTGTCAGAGTGAGGTTCGGGCCTAGGACCTTTGATCAGAGGACTTTCTCCCACTAGAATCTGTCAGAGTGAGGTTGGGGCCTAGGACCTTTGATCAGTGGACTTTCTCCCACTATGATCTGTCAGAGTGTGGTTCAGGCCTATGACCTTTGATCAGTGGACTTTCTCCCACTAGGATCTGTCAGAGTGGGGTTCGGGCCTAGGACCTTTGATCAGTGGACTTTCTCCCACTAGGATCTGTCAGAGTGGGGTTCGGGCCTAGGACCTTTGATCAGTGGACTTTCTCCCACTAGGATCTGTCTGAGTAGGGTTCAGGCCTAGGACCTTTGATCAGTGGTCTTTCTCCCACTAGGATCTGTCAGAGTGAGGTTCGGGCTCAGGCAGTGAGAGGAGTCATGATCTGTAAGCTTGGGCTTTAAAACACTTGGCCCTTGGTGATTATACAAAATCTGACCGGTCACTGATCATTCAAAGGGTAGTGTGGTTGTAATGAGCCATGCAATACAAGGGTAGGAGAACAAGGAGGATGTTTGGGGTTTTATTGAGCAATGCAAGGATAGGAAACAGGAAGGAGTGGTACTGGTCAGTGTTTATCATTTAATAAAACATGCTTCAAACTAAAACAATACCATTCATTTCCATCATAGAATAGTATTGTAGGTCATTTGATATATTCCCATGCTTAGATTAAAAAAGAGATAAAGAAGTGTGTGTGTGTGTGTGTGTGTGTGTGTGTGTGTGTGTGTGTGTGTTGTTGTTGTTGTTGTTGCAATGGTATCAAGTAATATCAACGACAACATCATCAATTTATCCAAAAAACAACACCATTTCCCAGAACCTGTATCTAAAACTTAACACTAAGCTAAAGTCCCAGGGAAACTAAGTTGTGAAAAAAAGAAGCCTGACTAGTCCCAGGTAAAAAAATGGTGAAAAGTGAAGTCTGACTAAAAATGAGACTTTAAAATTAATGAATTGAAAATAAATTAAAACTCAAAATAAAAATTTAAGCTATTTTTAACTAAAAGTTTTAAAGTCAACAAAACACCTAGAGATATCTGTGAAAAATAAAATATTATATTAAATAAAAAGAAATAAGTTTTATATTACAGTAATAAAACAACTGAAATATTGAGAAGTAATTATGGTAATTGGTAATAAGCGTTTATTAAAATGTGTGCCTATGTGGAAATTCTGGCCATGATTGGGTGGGTATGAAAGCAAGCAGCTACATATGGATAATTTCTGAATTTCTGGTAAATGTAAGCAAGATTGTAAGGGGAGGGCACTAGACAACAACAGGATACCTCCACATAAAGGGCAACTGTACTCTATGGAAATAGTGTATTTAATATTTTCACCGCTTTGTCTCTTCCGTTTTTTTTTTTTTTTTTTTTTTTTTTTTTTTTTCCTAATGTTTTTACCTCTTAGGTTTTAAGAAATACTAATACTTATCAATCATGGGATAGAAATCTGACAAAACCCAGTTTTCTCGTTGTCATAATAATATCCTAATTTGGGATTTTCAGCCAATTTATAAATTACCCAATAAAAGATTTTTTTATTTTGACATTAAACCATTTAAAAATTTCTTCCATTAAGTCAATGATATCTGCTGTAAAATATTAAAACCCAGTTTGTAAAAAATGTCCTAAATTTTCCTCGGACAGTCCACACAATTTTAAAAATATTTATTTAATTTTTTTTTGGTAAATTTTTCTGCACAAATAAGCAATCATGAATTAAATTTCTTAACAAAACTGTTGAACGTTTCATCAGAAATATATTGGTTAGGGTATTACAACTATTTTAGAATCCACTTGGACATGCACAGGGCCATGATTGTACTAATTATCGTCATTTTATCTCTTCTAAAACAGATATACCTATTTTCTGACCATTAAAAAATAACACATTACAACAATGAATCATAACCATGTGTATTATAGGTAGTGTTTTAATGGTCATATTTGAATTTAAAATTTTAAAAACTGAACATGAGAACACGACAATGTTAATTAATGAATGCCTCTAAATAAGTATTCAATAACTCACAAAATGGACATCAGGTTTTACTATTTCTACACACACCAGTCTATAGCATAGCAAGACATTTGAAAATTTGCTAACAGTGAAAAATTCTACTTTTTCTTACAGCCAAAGATGGCAGACCAATGGTTAAAACTGGCAGCAGTTTTTTTTTCTGAACTTGTATCTGTCAGCAGTGACAATGACAACCTTGTTATGAAGACAACAAAATGTGCACTGCTGCCTGCTCTACTCTGAAGGGCCTCATTGATCACTACAGCAACAATTATGCCAAAGTACAGCAACAGTTGTTATACACTTAACACAACAAAAATCACTTTTTATCAATCAGGTTTGGTATTGGTCATTTAAATGTCATGTAATTTTCTAGTAAAGATTATTGGACTTCTACTGAAGAAGCAAGTAATTGGCTAAACAAGGTGACTAGTGTGCCCAAAGAAAACCATCAACCATTGACAAGCAAACTGACAAACTTGCTTGCTCTAAATCTGTCTAAACTAAAGACAGTGTGAAGGACTGCAATCTAATACTGGTACCAGGACACAAAAATACTAAGTACACTTGAATGGGGGATATAAAGTAGTGTAAGATCTGTATACAAATCCTGGTAATGAGCACCAAAAATAATTGTTAAACTAAATTGGGCGTGCGTGGGAGCAGGTAGAAACCACCAAAGTGCTTGTTTCTAGGTTAAAGTGCCTCTAATAGCCTTGCCTTGAACCCTACTTTTGAAGATCATACACTGAAAAACTTTGTCACATTGCTCATAGATGCTCAGTGGTTTTTGTCTGATTTCCTCTACCATCTGAGAACTTACTGCCTCTTTATAAGTAATAATCTTAAACACTATTACTACTACACTACTACACTTACACTGAAAACTGGAATAGGGAGCAAGTAAAGTTAAAACTGTTTATACAGACCAACAATGAAGGCCAAAATAGTTAATCTAAACTAATCTTTATTGTTTCAAACAGGAAACAGAGTGAAGTACTACTGTAAAACATTGTGTTTTGCGAAAATAAATAACTGCGAAAGTTAACTGTCGTAAACTTATTTTCGAAAATGGTATTATTTACACCAAATATTCAGCTAAAGTTCATATCAAGAAAGTTTTTTTTGTAATTCTCTTTTTTATTTCATATAACACGAAAGTTAATAGTTGTAAAATGGTTTATGTCAGAGAATCGGGAAAGTTAATATCAGAGGATAAAATCTTATAGTAATTGTGTTTAATGCCCCAGTAATGATACTTTCCTTAAGTTGGAGGTGGAAATCAGTTAAACACCGACCTCCAACAATCTTTTTCACACTCGGATGTCTCCGAGTGATATTTCAGATATCTCTGAGTGATATTTTAGATGTCTCTGATTGGTATTCGTACCTAGAGAGTGAGAGGCAATGTGATCTGTAAGCACACACTATAAACAACTAGGCCACCATAAATAGAACTGTTGGCACTTACTTCTCATGTTCAACTTCTAAAAATAATTCAGATATGATCAATGTGTATGTATTCATGCAAAGTAGTTAAAAACCATGCTTAGACCCTGCCCTACACAGACCCGCCCCACCTTTACCCCACCCTGGTATCATGCATGTAGCTATAAAAAGGTCCTTCATTCATCATGATTTATATTCAGTAAGGAAACTGAATTTGAAGAAAATTCTAGGAAAAAAATTAAAAATAATGTTTATTGTTATCAATTCTAGGGTATAAAACTGACTATGTAAAAGAAAAAATGGCAGGAGAAGAGTATATATATATATAATATCCAGGGACAATAAAAAGCTATTCCAACAAGACGGAAAGCTCACCTTGAAAATGCACGGTCATTTTTAGCTCGCCGTTTTCCATCCTCAATAGTCTGGTACTCCGTTCTACCGCTGTAATAAACATCCGACTTTTAATGGTATAGATATTATAGTCCTTATCATAAATGTTCCACCTTCACTACAGAGACAACAAGAATGATGTGATCTTATGTTGTATGTCTTTTTTAAAATGGACTATACAAGACAAAGGAAACAAAATACTTATAAGTAGAGCTGAAACGATAAGTCTACCCTCGCGATATGATATGTATCAATGTAATCGACACAATACAAAACAGCATTATTGAGATAATAAATATCTGATGAACACACTCATTCTTGTTGTCCCATGTCCCACCACACCACCTGGTTACAAACAAGTATTTAAAACAAAGAGTAACATACAGCTACCGTTTCTTATTTTGGTTTTTCAGATGCCTGGTGTAAAGCATTAAGGAAAGTAAGAAGAATGTCGTGTACGACGGTGAATGATTGGATGAAAAGATTAGAAATAAAACAAATGAACAACAAGAAAATAATGAATGACAGGGAAATAATCATCATTATTATCAAAATAACACTTAAATATGACTTAAAATTAAACTTAATAATGAGAAAAATGTGCCACAAAACTGTATTAGAACTTTTGTATTTGATAAGTTGCTAGGCAACCATCCTTGATACCATGGATGCAACATCCAGAATGATCTACAACCTCTAAGAAGACATCACCCTTGGACTTGTATATTTTTTGCTAATCAGTCAGATAGTAGCTCAATACAACAGTGAGCTAGAAACCTAATGGACCATATCTGATATATTTAAAAAGCTTCATGTTCAAAACTTGCATGAAAAGAATAACGCTCTCATAGATATATATTTCGAATTGTGGCAACATTTTCTCATTACATATTTATTTTTATCAACATGATTATGTTTTAAACCACAACCCTGATAAATACTGTTATATATTATATATTATTAATTCCTCACACCAAAAACATCAACTAATTATTAAAATGTTAGGAAACAAATTCAATATCAGTAAGAATAACAGAGTTGTTTCCCTTGATCAAGAAATTGCTAACAGGATTTAGGTACTACAGAGTTGTCTCCCCTTGTTCCAGACCCATGTCTTATATTCTTGAAAAAGCTACTGGAACAATTTTCAATTATTCCACTAAAACCCTCTCCTCTCTTATAACTTAATTCTAGTTCATGGAAGGTTTAATAAATATATTCATTAAAAAAATACAAAATGCTTGAACTGTAAAATAAAAAAAAAAATCTTTTAATTCAATTTTAAAAAAATTCAAGATAAATCAAAAATTAAATCTTTTTGTTTCTGTTCAATTGGGCCAAAGGTTAAAAACTTCCATATAAGAAAAAGAACAATCCATCTTGAAAAGTGAATCAAAATTTCCTCTCAAGCAAGAAGAATCTTAAAATATGTTCAGGTCAATTTTGTAAATTAACACTTCAAATTAAGTATGTTAAAAAAACTCCAAAAACACAACAAAACAGAAAAACTTATTTTATAAATAAAAATTACTTACCTGTACCTAAACTTAGAACCTAGAGAAAATAATTTCTTTGAGGGTGGATTAGGAACATACAGCCGGAAAAACGTGTGATGTTCTACACAGGATTTCCATAAATTTTTACAAGATCGGTAACTAACCATATTGAAACCTATTAAATTTTCTACTGTATCATTCTGAAAAATAAGAGAAAACAAATCAAAGTACTGAAAGTACTGAAATAACTACAAAACATGAGATCGATTGATTGAAATGGGTTTTATGTCCCAGTCAAGAATATTTCACTTTTATTGAGGTGTCACTAACTACAGGTGAAGTAACAGAATTTTTAACCTTTGCAGTGCACTCGGGGCAATATGCAGGGAGGGGTTCTCTGGCATGCCACACATACCACGACACATGACTTTTTAGAAAGACTTGAGACTTTCATGTGCATTGCAAAAGAGCACCAAATTCCTTTTTAGTTCTTGATCAGATCCTGCCAGGGTTCAAACCTCAAAATTCCACATTAAGGTTGTTACACTTTTATTTAAACATGGCTTAAACAGACACAGAAGCTTTGTCTTCACAGCATACGACAAAAGGGATGCAGGATATATTTTTTTTAAGCATCCAAGATCTTATAAACTGAAACATAAATCCCGAGTCCCGTAAATCCCATAAAGGGTGGTAGACCTGTCACATGACTTACCACTTCTCGTCGAAGTTGAATGAAAAACTGTTTCCGTTTAAATGATATTTTTACTATTTTTGCCCTGAAATAAAATAATTAAGAATATTTTAGTATATCATTGTAACATTATATGTTAATATTCAGTGATAACTAAGGTGAAGTGGAAAAATTGTGTTTTACACCAAAGTCAAGATTTTTTTTAACTAAAGTTGAGAGTCAGTTATTGGAGGGTAGATGAAATGAGTACACAAAAACAACCACACACCTTTGCAAACCGACATTGCCACTAAGCTCAAATAAAATAGTTCACAAATTAAAGCATACAGCATAAAGATCTTATATCTTCAAAGAAATTTAATAATATCACATCATCAATTCTTCAGCTATCCCTTAGCATGAATATATAATTTTAACAATGGCAAGGATTAATAATATTAACACAAATTCATGTTGTGCACAAGTTAGTGCAGGTGTTTTTGATGTTTTGAGCCAATGTGTGCTTGCGCAAATATATCAATTTACATTCTAGTTTATATACATGTATATGCAAATGAGAGAGAGAGAGAGAGAGAGAGAGAGAGAGAGAGAGAGAGAGAGAGAGAGAGAGAGTCTTACCATGGGAATGTATTAATTTTAATGTTATTTTGAAAGACGACTAATCCTACAGACGTTACACCGAGCTGTATATCTATATTGCTTTGATCCTGAAAATAGAAAAATTGAAAAATAAACTTATATGTTTATAAAATAAGCAAATGTCATAAAAACACAGTCATTCTTAAACTGAATTTTTATCAGTTCGAAGTTTTATCAGTCTCACTAAAATGTCACTCATTAAAGGTCAAGGTCATTTTGCAGCTTTCAGTGTAAGGTGACAATGATGGGTCACTTAGTAAAAGTCACAACCATGATCACTAACAAGTCTACAAACTCTGGTTTTATCCGTAATGGTGACTTTTATCAAAAGTCACAATAAAGGTCAACTGGGAGTTCTCAAAATGTAGCCAGAGCAGATACAACCATACTTAGTAAAGGTCAAAATAATGGTAAATAATAATTAAGGTCGTCACTTAGTAGTTCTAAAGTTTAAATCAGGTAAATCAGTTCAAACGGTCACTCAGAAAAGGTAAGAATCACAAAATATCCAGTAATTCAAAGACAACATTTTTATTGGGAATAGACACACTAAGTAAAGCTCAGTAGAACTATTAGAAGTTTGGTTATGGTGGAGGAAACTAGAGTGGCTGAAACAACCCCAAAAGCCTTCGGCAAATTAACTGACAAACTTTATTTAGTAGATTTTGCCCAAGTAGTGAGAGGTGCTGTGATCTGTTAGTATGTGCTTTAGACTACTTAGACAGTGAGACCCCCAGTCAAAGAGAACTGTACCAGTTATTCATCAAAAGCTTAAAACTTTTACATCCGATACTGATTCTGTCATTGACTGATCAAAGGGTATAATTTTTTTACTTCGAGTGAGTGAGCTTCTGAAAACACAGAATGAACACAAGGAATCTGTGACCTACTGCTCACTTAGTATATCCCCTCTTTTACTTTGCTTTGGGATTGTGATTTGGACATGGATTGGTATGTACGTGTTTAATTGTACCTCAATGGTATGGAATACAACATAGAAAGACAGTAAAATCATCCCACAGTGTCGGAGCATAATAAATTCCTGACAATCATATTGTAAACAGACTGAAACAAATTGATTAAGATTAAACTCTAATGGAGACAGAACAGGTGCTCAATAGAATTTTAATAACACTAAAATAGCCAATTAACGATTTTCCAATGGTTTGGCCAAATTCAACAGTAACACTTCGTTTAACAAGACATCTTTAACCTACTGCTACAAGAATAAGTTGTTATAAATTACATACATGTAATAATTGTATAACAGCACCAGTTTGTTGACATTATAAACATGCTATCTACATCTGACATACTACAGTACCATTGTTATGTAGTTATAATCTTAATAAATATGCATGTAATTTGTTATAATCAGTGCAAAAATCCATGCATGAGTATAAAATACAAAATTATTAAGAAAACATATAATTTATCCAAATTCAGCATTCATAACCAGAACTGCATGAAAGGATTCCATACACCTTGTGCCCCCTCTCCATTATATTAATCAAGAAGACATAACTTGTAATACAGAGCTGTGTCCCATGGTGGCATGCTACACATCCCTTTGGTATGATATTTATGCCATTATGAGAACCAAGTAAGTTTTACTTTGAGTTCTAGCTCAAACAATGTGACCCAAATAACCCCAATAACCCAAAGATGGACTAAAAGCAGACCTGGGTTTCCTGTATAACTAGGTAAAATTTAATGAAATGTCATCAAAAAGACATATAAAGAAAAAAGTAACTATATATTGATAATTTTGTTTTCTACCTCTTTGTAGTCTTGCTAATTTTGCAGAATTAAAAGTTCAGACAAAACTTGAAACGGGAAATGTCTATTGTCCAAACTTCAAATGGGCAATGTCTATAGTTCAATCACAATCAAAAACATTTTTTTTAAATCAATCAAATACAACATGGTTTCAAACTTTCAAACAATCTGCAATAGGTAACTCTATAACACACCAACAATACCCTTTACCATTGTCCACAACTAACAAACACAATAAATTAAATCTATGACCATAACCCTATCGCAATGCCCTCATCCCCAACTCCAATTCATTTTTAAACTCAAATACCTTAACCAATTCATTCCCCCCCAAAATTTAAATCTTTCAATTCATTTTGTTTTATATATAGATTTTCCTAAAACACACCAACAAGCGAGGGCTGTCATATACTTTTTATATATTAGGTCAAAGGGCAATAAAATTGAAAATTAATCATTTATGTCATTTTTTGAAAAAAAGTCTAATAGAACAATGAAGACCTGTAGTAGCAATGCCAAGATTACTTGCACAAATTTGTACTGGATTTATAATTCTAATTGGGAAAATTTACCAGCATATTTGGGAAAAATTTTGGATTCTTAGAAAGGGGGCTATTTTTGGACCAAGTTTAAGCAGACTGGCAGCCCTACAAACCTGATGAAATTCACAAGAAACACTTTGTTTGCATTATGATGCATTTAACTTTTTTGAAATGTGTGACTGTTTTAAAGCTTAAAGTATATAATAAAATGTGCAAACAAGTAGCAAATCACAATAAACCAACTGAATTGGGAAGTAATTTCAAAAGTGACCCCAAAACAAAACCCACCAGAGTACCTGCGGGAAGTCTACTGAGCATAAGTAGTGAGAGGTGTTGTAATCTTCCAGCACTATAGACCACTTTGACTTGGCCAATGAGCGACCCCTCTCCCCAATACCCAAGTATTTATCTTTGAATTACAACACAACACTGGAACACCTTAAACTCAATAGTGTAATGGAAGTCTCATGCGAGCTATCAAAGTTTCCCATATATACATAATATATATACATTATTGAAATAGCATACATAAGTATATATATAGATAATGAATGCATAATTATAGAGTCCTAGGACTATAGAGCTGTGAGTTATAAAATAAAGAAATAAAGAAAAACAGATTAAAAAAAGAAAAATGTTAGATTATAAAAATTAAAAATTAAAAATAAAGCCAAATAATACTAACTAGATCGCAGGGCTGTTCAAAGTCACCAATCATCATGGACTGAAATGTAGGAGAGAGTACAAGAATTATCTCCCTTGGTACATCATATAACATTAAAGCAATTATCTCCCTTAGTAAATACAAATGAAGTAACATGTTAAATAGGCAATTTTCAATAAATTGTGAATTTTTGATGTATAAATTGTTAGGTAAAGATAAAAGTTACTGAACCACAATAAAATTAATATGGATCTATTAAACATATTAAATAAGCAGTTTTATTTTTATTAAAATTACGAAGATTTTAGTGTATAGTTTATTAAGTAAAGTTACTGAACCTTAAAAAGGAATGGTAGCAGTTAGCAATTATAACTTGTCATGTCATAAGTTGTGATGAAACAGAAATATTCTCAGATATCTGATATTTTTGTGACTTGAAAAAATTTATCAATGAGCAATATTCAAACAAAAAAAGTCATTTATCATTTCAAACTGACAATTCTAGAAATCTTAAAAAAAAAGAATAAAATACCATAAAAACTTTACTTTTAATGTATAAAAGGCAGTAAAAGATATTTCTAGATTTTTTAAAAAAGTTCATGAAAATTGGTGCATAAAATTTAACACCTTTTTCTACACCTTTGTTGCATTTTTCCTAAATAGTAAAATCAAAATCAAAGAAACAGATGGGTATGAGATGACAGTCAAATTAATGCCATTGTTCTTTTATAAAAATATACTATATATATTATATGTAAAAATGAATATGAGCTTAGACAATTACAAGTTAATGATTTTTAAATTCAAATTACATTAAAATACATAGCATTAGTACAGTAAGAACTTTGTTTATGTGAAATTACAACATCAACAGTGGGGACGTTAAAAAAAATCAAGCTGAGAAGAGTGTAACAAAGTTATTGTGTACATTAGATTATCAGAAGTAAAGATAAAGTAGGTTACAGCCATGTTAACAGGTTTCAAAAAAATTAAATTCTGTCCCACTGGTTTTGGGTCAGTAACTTTAAAAACCTACTCGTCCAAATACCCTGTAGTCCAGGATCAGTGAATCTCTGAACATTTTCAGAATGTTGGCAATTCACTGGTACATATCATGAGGAAGGGACCACAGACACCTTAAATTTCAATATTTATTTCTATTATTATTGGAAAACTTATTCCTTTAGAATCACAAAGAGACCATGTTTACGAGAAGTAACATCTGAACTACCTGTTGTGAAATTCATTTCCAAAGAGAATAAAAATTAAGAAAAAATAAAGTTTCAATTAAATTGTCATTGCTGGTAGCCAAAATTGCTACTGGTTACTAATTTCTGAGGAATTCTTCAAAAAGTAACTTATTCTAGCAAATTTGTGAAAAAAAACTTTTAAAAGGACTATATTTTCCAAAAATTTGGAATCTTGGCTACTAAAATTTTTAAAGTTGTGAAAAACCTAGTGATTGATAAATAAATGGGATTAAATCAACTTTTATAAGATATTGTGACATCCACTTTCATAAAAAAAATAAAAATAAAAATCCTATTTTTAACAATTATATTCTATAGCTAAGATCAAATTCAAACATCAAGTTCATCAAGCAAAGCAAGTTTTAATTATTAGAATTTTAAGCAGAGAAAAAGTGAACATTCCATTTTTACTGAAGAAAAAGAAAATGATGGAGTAAAAATCTATCCTAGTGATGTGACATCAAGGGAGATTATTCACCTCTCCAAAACAACTTTCTCGCATATGGTTTGTAATCACACAAATAGTGAAAATAAATAAAACAACAAAATAAAATAAATAAATAAAGCAAGAGAGAGAGGATAGAGAGTGAGTGATAGAGAGAGAGAGAGAGTGATACAGAAAGAGAGAGAGAGAGAGAGAGCATGACGATAAGTTGCAAAATAAATTCAAATAAAGATAAGCATAGGTAACTTAAGAGTACAACAAAATTTAAAATCACATATAATTTTTTTTACTTGATCAATTCTTTATGAAGAACACTTAAGATAATTTTCTTTAATCCAAATTTAATTTTTTTAACACATCTTAATTATATTAAGTCAAAAACCGTCAAAAACAACAGCTAATCAAAGTTTAATTATATGTACAGTAAAACCTCTTTATAACGCCCCTTCATAACAATGCCACTTTGCTCAATAACAAATCCACAATATTTTGAAGTCCAAAATCTTTCTATTATGTCTTTATTTTTAGTTTCCTTCAGTCAATCAGCAATATTTTTTTAATACCAAAATCTGTCAAAACCGATGTTATCTTGGGTCTCGTCATGTGATCAGTGGAATTTGAGATTTACAGAGTAAGAGCAGAGTTCAAGACCAATCAGTATGATCAGAAACAGTATTAATTAAAGACACGTAACAATTCATTATTTGACATAATGTTTGTTCTCACGACATTAAATTTTAATAATCTGATTTACGGGTCTCGTCACGTGATCAGTGAAATTTGTGACTACCTGAGTACAGGACCAATCAGTGTGATCAGACACAGTATTAGCTGAAGATGCGTAACTCTTTTGTCTTTCGACATAACTGGCGACAATGTTTGTTCTCCGACAATAAAATAAAACATTCTTGTCTGGGACATAAAACCTCATTCAATAAATCGAATCAATCAATCCTACATTAAGTTACGGGGAGAATCTTTTATATCCTTGCTAAAAAAAAAAACCAAAAAACCCAAAAATTGTCAATGAGACTTACACATCCTATGAATGGAGTTGACTGAAGTAACATTAGACCCACTCTTACTGGAGGTTTTACTGTACTGATATCAGACCCACTCTTACTGGAGGTTTTACTGTACTGATATCAGACCCACTCTTACTAGAGGTTTTACTGTACTGATATCAGACCCACTCTTACTGGAGGTTTTACTGTACTGATATCAGACCCACTCTTACAAGAGATTTTACTGTACTGATATCAGACCCACTCTTCGAGAGATTTTACTGTACTGATATCAGACCCACTCTTACTGGAGGTTTTACTGTACTGATATCAGACCCACTCTTACTGGAGGTTTTACTGTACTGATATCAGACCCACTCTTACTGGAGATTTTACTGTACTGATATCAGACCCACTATTACTGGAGGTTTTACTGTACTGATATCAGACCCACTATTACTGGAGGTTTTACTGTACTGATATCAGACCCACTCTTACTGGAGGATTTACTGTACTGATATCAGACCCACTCTTACTGGAGGTTTTACTGTACTGATATCAGACCCACTCTTACTGGAGGTTTTACTGTACTGATATTAGACCCACTCTTACTGGAGGTTTTACTGTACTGATATCAGACCCACTATTACTGGAGGTTTTACTGTACTGATATCGTACTCACTCTTACTGGAGGTTTTACTGTACTGATATCAGACCCACTCTTACTGGAGGTTTTACTGTACTGATATCAGACCAACTCTTACTGGAGGTTTTACTGTACTGATATCAGACTCACTCTTACTGGAGGTTTTACTGTACTGATATCAGACCCACTCTTACTGGAGGTTTTACTGTACTGATATCGTACCCACTCTTACTGGAGGTTTTACTGTACTGATATCAGACCCACTCTTACTGGAGGTTTTACTGTACTGATATCAGACCAACTCTTACTGGAGGTTTTACTGTACTGATATCAGACCCACTCTTACAAGAGATTTTAATGTACTAATATCAGACCCACTCTTACTGGAGGTTTTACTGTACTGATATCGTACCCACTCTTACTGGAGGTTATACTGTACTGATATCAGACCAACTCTTACTGGAGGTTTTACTGTACTGATATCAGACCCACTCTTACTGGAGATTTTAATGTACTGATATCAGACCCACTCTTACTGGAGGTTTTACTGTACTGATATCAGACCCACTCTTACTGGAGGTTTTACTGTACTGATATCAGACCCACTCTTACTGGAGGATTTACTGTACTGATATCAGAACCACTCTTACTGGAGGTTTTACTGTACTGATATCAGACCCACTCTTACAAGAGATTTTACTGTACTGATATCAGACCCACTCTTACTGGAGGTTTTACTGTACTGATATCAGACCCACTCTTACTGGAGGTTTTACTGTACTGATTTCAGACCCACTCTTACTGGAGATTTTACTGTACTGATATCAGACCCACTCTTACTGGAGGTTTTACTGTACTGATATCAGACCCACTCTTACTGGAGATTTTACTGTACTGATATCAGACCCACTCTTACTGGAGATTTTACTGTACTGATATCAGACCCACTCTTACTGGAGATTTTACTGTACTGATATCAGACCCACTCTTACTGGAGGTTTTACTGTACTGATATCAGACCCATTCTTACTGGAGGTTTTACTGTACTGATATCAGACCCACTCTTACTGGAGATTTTACTGTACTGATATCAGACCCACTCTTACTGGAGGTTTTACTGTACTGATATCAGACCCACTCTTACAAGAGATTTTACTGTACTGATATCAGACCCACTCTTACTGGAGGTTTTACTGTACTGATATCAGACCCACTCTTACTGGAGGTTTTACTGTACTGATATCAGACCCACTCTTACTGGAGATTTTACTGTACTGATATCGGACCCACTATTACTGGAGGTTTTACTGTACTGATATCAGACCCACTCTTACTGGAGGTTTTACTGTACTGATATCGTACTCACTCTTACTGGAGGTTTTACTGTACTGATATCAGACCCACTATTACTGGAGGTTTTACTGTACTGATATCAGACCAACTCTTACTGGAGGTTTTACTGTACTGATATCAGACTCACTCTTACTGGAGGTTTTACTGTACTGATATCAGACCCACTCTTACTGGAGGTTTTACTGTATACTGATATCGACCCACTCTTACTGGAGGTTTTACTGTATTGATATCAGACCCACTCTTACTGGAGATTTTACTGTACTGATATCAGACCCACTCTTACTGGAGATTTTACTGTACTGATATCAGACCCACTCTTACTGGAGTTTTACTGTACTGATATCAGACCCACTCTACTGGAGGTTTTACTGTACTGATATCAGACCCACTCTTACTGGTTTTACTGTACTGATATCAGACCCACTCTTACAATAGGTTTTACTGTACTGATATCAGACCCCACTCTTACTAGGTTTTACTGTACTGATATCAGACCCACTCTTACTGGAGGTTTTACTGTACTGATATCAGACCCACTCTTACTGGAGGTTTTACTGTACTGATATCAGACCCACTCTTACTGGAGGTTTTACTGTACTGATATCAGACCACTCTTACTGGAGGTTTTACTGTACTGATATCAGACCCACTATTACTGGAGGTTTTACTGTACTGATATCAGACCCACTCTTACAAGAGATTTTACTGTACTGATATTAGACCCACTCTTACTGGAGGTTTTACTGTACTGATATCAGACCCACTCTTACTGGAGGTTTTACTGTATTGATATCAGACCCACTCTTACTGGAGGTTTTACTGTATTGATATCAGACCCACTCTTACTGGAGGTTTTACTGTATTGATATCAGACCCACTCTTACTGGAGGTTTTACTGTACTGATATCAGACCCACTCTTACTGGAGGTTTTACTGTACTGATATCAGACCCACTCTTACTGGAGGTTTTACTGTACTGATATCAGACCCACTCTTACGGATTTTACTGTACTGATATTAGACCCACTCTTACTGGTGGTTTTACTGTACTGATATCAGACCCACTCTTGAACTGGAGGTTTTACTGTACTGATATTAGACCCACTCTTACTGGAGGTTTTACTGTACTGATATCACCCACTCTTACTGGAGGTTTTACTGTACTGATATCGTAGACCCACTCTTACTGGAGGTTTTACTGTACTGATATCAGACCCACTCTTACTGGAGGTTTTACTGTACTGATATCACCCACTCTTACTGGAGGTTTTACTGTACTGATATCAGACCCACTCTTACTGGAGGTTTTACTGAACTACCATCAGACCCACTCTTACTGGAGGTTTTACTGTACTGATATCAGACCCACTCTTACAAGAGATTTTACTGTACTGATATCAGACCAACTCTTACTGGAGATTTTACTGTACTGATATCGTACCCACTCTTACTGGAGGTTTTACTGTACTGATATCAGACCCACTCTTGCAAGAGATTTTACTGTACTGATATCAGACCCACTCTTACTAGAGGTTTTACTGTACTGATATCAGACCCACTCTTACTGGAGGTTTTACTGTACTGATATCAGACCCACTCTTACTGGAGGTTTTACTGTACTGATATCAGACCCACTCTTACAAGAGATTTTACTGTACTGATATCAGACACACTCTTACAAGAGATTTTACTGTACTGAT
The DNA here is from genome assembly GCA_021292105.1 of Anadara kagoshimensis. Classification (NCBI taxonomy): domain Eukaryota; kingdom Metazoa; phylum Mollusca; class Bivalvia; order Arcoida; family Arcidae; genus Anadara; species Anadara kagoshimensis. Next base: position 43,320,062 of record CM037872.1, on the reverse strand, counting down.
ATCAGACCCACTCTTACAAGAGATTTTACTGTACTGATATGAGACCCACTCTTACAAGAGATTTTACTGTACTGATATCAGACCCACTCTTACAAGAGATTTTACTGTACTGATATCAGACCCACTCTTACAAGAGATTTTACTGTACTGATATGAGACCCACTCTTACAAGAGATTTTACTGTACTGATATCAGACCCACTCTTACAAGAGATTTTACTGTACTGATATCAGACCCACTCTTACTAGAGGTTTTACTGTACTGATATCAGACCCACTCTTACTGGAGGTATTACTGTACTGATATCAGACCCACTCTTACTGGAGGTTTTACTGTACTGATATCAGACCCACTCTTACAAGAGATTTTACTGTACTGATATTAGACCCACTCTTACTGGAGGTTTTACTGTATTGATATCAGACCCACTCTTACTGGAGGTTTTACTGTACTGATATCAGACCCACTCTTACTGGAGGTTTTACTGTATTGATATCAGACCCACTCCTACTGGCTAACTATTATCATTAGTACAATCTTACTGTCAATCCCTACTGTACTTTGTCTGCTACTGTTAACCAACTTATATTAGTGTGTAATAAATAATTGTGCGTTTCACAAGAAGAAAATAATTGCAAAGTTAATCATTGCAAACTTGTTTCCGAAAAATATGTTACTACCAAAATATTTAGTTTAAGTCCATATTGCAAAAGTTGAGTCAAAAAATGGTATTGTTAAGAAAATCACGAAACTAAATAGCTGCAAATAAAAAATACTATCTCCAACCATAACCCACTACATATTCCAGAATAAATACATGTGTGATATTGAAAATAGGTTCATTTGAAAATAAACAAGACAGCAATAGTGGTTTCAATAAAGCCAACAAGGCAACAAAAGTTGCTATAGTTTTGGATTTGGATTGATGTTGTTGCCTACTTCCACTAAGTTTATATTTTCTGAATATGTTTGGCAAGATATATTAATCCATACCTACTGCCTACTTTGAGAAATCTATCTTCTACTTGAAAATTTGCTAAAAGGGCTGCAGGATAAATAGTTAGCCAGAAAGAATGAGTCCAATTCTGAAGCATACTTGATTAATTAAACCAAACTGACAACCCAAGAGGTTTGGTAGAGATGAAATGCCAGGGATGTGAAAACAAGAAATGCTATAGAATGGGAAATATTTTACAGGAAATAGTGTCAGGACATTTTACTTCTAATCGTCATGGAATTTAAAATGTATTTTCTGAAATAAGAATTCTGTGGAATTAGGTTTCTGGATTTACCAAATTTTTGTCATCAGTTTTGGAGAAAGATTTTTACCTTATTTAAGCATGAGAAACTAAATTGTATGACTGTATTCTTATGTAAACAACTTCACTAACAACAAAAACGTTCTTAATTAATTACTTGTTTTTGTTTTAGTTTGTGTTTAATTTTAATTAACTTTGCTATGGGAAACTATATTATATGTATATATACAGTAAAACTACTTTATAATGCCACTCGATTATTTTCCCACCTCACTAATTACCACAGTATGTTGTAAGTCTCAGCCCAGGGATGAAGAATAGCAGGGGGCCACTGGCCGATGGCTACTAAAAATCAGTCTGGGCCCCTAGAATTTACACATTGTAGCCATTTATTACTATTACAACTTCTCTTCAGAAGTGAGCTGGGCCCCTAACTCAAAATAGTTAAGTTTCATCCCTGCAGTCTATTTCTTTTGTGATTGTCTCCCCTTAATTTGTTGTCTAACCTCTTTATAACACCAAAGTTGACTGAATGAATGGCGGCGGTAAATCAAGGTTTTACTGCAGTTAATTTTAGACACAGGAATTAACTTATATATTTTAAAATTCCTTAAAAAACTTATAATCTATGCTTTATCATTCAAAGTATTGCCCTATGTGGATTTAATAAAATAAATTTTGGTCAGAGCGCTACTGATAAGGAATTGTTTGCCGAATTGTGGTCTAGAGCTGCCGAATTAAAACAGGTTTAGTAATAATTAAAATGAATTGTTAGGAATAGATACATGTCCTGATACTGATCCACATAAAATATGTCCCATTATTGGGTAGAGAACACACAGCTTGTTATGTGTGAGACTTGTCATACTTACCCGTGCATTGTGTAGATCAACTCCATACATCTCTAGTCTTTTAGCTTTGTCTAAATAGTTATACTCAGCATCAGCCGGAGTTTGGCCCCTAAAATTACCAAAAAATACATAAATAGTTATAGGGTCCACATCAGCAAGAGTTTGACACATTAAAATACAGAGTGAAGTGGTGTTTTATACCCTCAGATCCCTGACCATCAGTTATTAAACTGACAAACATTCTAACACTAGGAGGATCTACCATAGTGGGATTCAAACTTAGGCAGTGAGAGAAAAGGAAGGAAGGAAGGATGGATGGATACATAAATGGATGGATGGATGGATGGATGGATGGATGGATGCATGGATAGATGGATGCATAGATGGATGGATGCATGGATGGATGGATGCATGGATGCATGGATGCATGCATTGATTGATTGAATGGGGTTTTATGTCCAAGTCAAAAATATTTTACTATATCCAGATGTTACCATCTACAAGTGAAGTGGCAGAAATTTTTACCTTTGCAGCACACTTGAAGCAGTGTGATTCATAAGATGGAGCCACTTGGCATAGAGATTTACTATCTGGTACTACAAGTAGTAATTGATTTCATCTTTCTATCACCAGTGGAATCCAAAAACATTGTTGAGAGATTTCTTTTCTTTTTTTTTTTTTTTTTTTGGTCATTCATTACAAACCTATGCTGTTTAATTCTGCTATTTGTTTTTCAAACTCCTCAGTTTGACTTGGAATAAATTGATAATCGGCTAAATAATGTTCTCTGTGTTCATCGGGATTAAAATCACCCAGATCAGCTGTAAAATAAACAAACATCAAAATCACAATTTAAACATAGAATTAAAAAATTTATTATTGTTTGATATTTTTGAATGACAGCGCTATAAAAAGGCAACATCAATTCTACATTTTGCCCTTGAGAAAAGTAACATTTTCAACAAATTACCAAAAGCAGGATACACCTGAATATGAATTAACTCACTTTGTACAGTTGAAATAATGATTCTATAATAATCAAGGTGTCGCAAGGTACAAGAAATATTTCAGCAAATTAACGAGTGGTATTTTAAGTATCAAAATGGCATTTTTCTGGAAAATCATAAATTCTATAATAAACCAGGATTTACAAGTCATAAGTTCATACTTACAGACAAACCATCAGAGAAGATCACTCATGTGCTATGTGATGACCCTTATATGATTTCAGCAAATTACTGAGTGGTATAGAGAACTTGATAGTTTAAGTAACAAAATGGCACTTTTCTGGAAAATCATAAATTCTATAATAATTCAGGGTGTTACAAGTCACACCTCAACATTGACAAACCACCAGGCAAAGGTCACCAATGTACTGTGATACCCCATAAGATTTTAGTAAGTTATAGAGAACTTTATATCATAGGAATCTAAATGGCACTGTTCTGGAAATTCATGACAAAACTGTTTCTGGAATTTTTAGAAATAATAATCCAGCAGAAACGTGAAAGATTATAAAAGGGTATAAGGACAAATGGAATAAAATTTCAAAATTGAGTGATAAAAAATAAAATCTCACATTGCACTGCGTAACTTGCTAGAAGAGCTGCTGTATTGTGTGGACAGACTAATCTTCCTTCTAATATATCACGTTTTACTTGAAGAAAGAAATGGTACCTGAAAAACATTTAAAAAAAAAAATTAATCAAAGTACTGTAAGTACTGGCAGCAGTCAGGGGTTATTTTTGGGGCCGAAACTCTGTCCCATTTACAATTTAAAATTTAAAAGTATTTCCACAATTTAGGAATTTTAGCTTTAAAGCCAATATATTTGGAGTTTTCTTTTTCACAACTTTGGCCATTATAATATTTTTTTTCAAACTTTCAAGTATTATAAGGGTGAGACAGAGACCCGGCAATCATTTGTCAACTATGACACAAAACACTCACTCACCCTACATAAAATTGATGTGACATTAATTAGTGTTTAGTCACAAAGAACATTTTAATCTTTGTACATTTTTTCATATAAAAAAATGGAATACATTAAATTTTGTTGTATTTTGGGGAAAAAATGAAAATTTTAAATCGAATTAGGAAGTTATTCTAACACATGTAACAATTATTCTTTTTCATTAATTTACTAGTTTTGAATTAAGATGAAATGCTATTAAATAAAAGGAACATCAACATGGAATTAGTCAGTCCTTGGGTGGTGGAGGAAACCAAAGCACCTGCAGAAAACCACCAAAACTTTGCAAGCAAACTGATAAACTTTCTTACATGTTTAAACTAATTTGTCAGTTTCAGAGTTTATACTTTGCTTTGAAATTGTGATTTGGATTGATATGTTAGTTTTTATGATTACACTAAGTACTTAAATGGTTGGTTGGTTGAATGTTGCTTAATATCGCATCAGCAATTTTTCAGCTATTCGCCTCGAGAACTATTTTATTTATCTCTATGAATTAATCTATGAACAAGTTCGTGTATGCATGTGAAGTGCAAGTGTGTTATATGGTCTGTCTTGTACTAGTGCACACTCAGGCAACTTTAAGGCTCACCAAGTCAGTACGCCGCAGACAAGCATACCACTCCCCAATTCACATTATACCGATACCAGGTGAACCAGTAAAGGCCAATGTCGAGGAAAATTCACTTTTCCCACATGTGGTCCTAGTGGGACTCGAACTTACAGCAGTGAGAGACCCTTGGATTAGTAGACTAGCATCTTATCCATTAGACTACCACGGCCTCAAACTACTTGCATGAGATTATAATCTAAGCAGTGATATACATTGTGATCTATTAGATAGATATTTAGACGACTTAGCTACAGAGCCCTGTTTTCCTTCCAGTGATCTGTTAGTTAGCTAGATCTTTAGACGACTTAGGTACAGAGCCCCGTTTTCCTTCCAGTGATCTGTTAGTTAGCTAGATCTTTAGACGACTTGGCTACAGAGCCCCGTTTTCCTTCCAGTGATCTGTTAGTTAGCTAGATCTTTGGACGACTTAGCTACAGAGCCCCGTTTTCCTTCCAGTGATCTGTTAGTTAGCTAGATCTTTAGACGACTTAGCTACAGAGCCCCGTTTTCCTTCCAGTGATCTGTTAATTAGCTAGATGTTTAGATGACTTAGGTACAGAGCCCCATTTTCCTTCCAGTGATCTGTTAGTTAGCTAGATCTTTAGACGACTTAGCTACAGAGCCCCGTTTTCCTTCCAGTGATCTGTTAGTTAGCTAGATCTTTAGACGACTTAGCTACATAGCCCCGTTTTCCTTCCAGTGATCTGTTAATTAGCTAGATCTTTAGATGACTTAGGTACAGAGCCCCATTTTCCTTCCAGTGATCTGTTAGTTAGCTAGATCTTTAGACGACTTAGCTACAGAGCCCCGTTTTCCTTCCAGTGATCTGTTAGTTAGCTAGATCTTTAGACGACTTAGCTACAGAGCCCCGTTTTCCTTCCAGTGATCTGTTAATTAGCTAGATCTTTAGACGACTTAGCTACAGAGCCCCGTTTTCCTTCCAGTGATCTGTTAATTAGCTAGATCTTTAGACGACTTAGCTACAGAGCCCCGTTTTCCTTCCAGTGATCTGTTAATTAGCTAGATCTTTAGACGACTTAGCTACAGAGCCCCGTTTTCCTTCCAGTGATCTGTTAATTAGCTAGATCTTTAGACGACTTAGCTACAGAGCCCCGTTTTCCTTCCAGTGATCTGTTAGTTAGCTAGATCTTTAGACGACTTAGCTACAGAGCCCCGTTTTCCTTCCAGTGATCTGTTAATTAGCTAGATCTTTAGACGACTTAGCTACAGAGCCCCGTTTTCCTTTCAGTGATCTGTTAATTAGCTAGATCTTTAGACGACTTAGCTACAGAGCCCCGTTTTCCTTCCAGTGATCTGTTAATTAGCTAGATCTTTAGACGACTTAGCTACAGAGCCCCGTTTTCCTTCCAGTGATCTGTTAATTAGCTAGATCTTTAGACGACTTAGCTACAGAGCCCCGTTTTCCTTCCAGTGATCTGTTAGTTAGCTAGATATTTAGACGACTTAGCTACAGAGCCCCGTTTTCCTTCCAGTGATCTGTTAATTAGCTAGATCTTTAGACGACTTGGCTACAGAGCCCCGTTTTCCTTCCAGTGATCTGTTAGTTAGCTAGATCTTTAGACGACTTGGCTACAGAGCCCGGTTTTCCTTCCAGTGATCTGTTAGTTAGCTAGATCTTTAGACGACTTAGGTACAGAGCCCCGTTTTCCTTCCAGTGATCTGTTAGTTAGCTAGATCTTTAGACGACTTAGCTACAGAGCCCCGTTTTCCTTCCAGTGATCTGTTAGTTAGCTAGATCTTTAGACGACTTGGCTACAAAGCCCCGTTTTCCTTCCAGTGATCTGTTAGTTAGCTAGATCTTTAGACGACTTAGCTACAGAGCCCCGTTTTCCTTCCAGTGATCTGTTAATTAGCTAGATCTTTAGACGACTTAGGTACAGAGCCCCGTTTTCCTTCCAGACCTTCAGTATAGTAGTTTTCCTTTCATCTTGGATTAAAACTCACCTAGTGTATTCTTCTGACAATTTGCTTGGATCAGATACATAAAATTTGACACGAAAGAAAAATTCGAAAGGAGGACCTGAAAATAGAAATAATTAAAATTACAGACACAATGTAGTCATAGTGATCTAGAACATCTGATTTAGGTGAGCCAGCATCTCATATTACATAAAACCCTGGTACTTAGTATTACTATCATCTCTCCATATAAATCAACTTTATATAGCCCCTAAATTACACAATAATTATTTCTGTTTAAAAATTCGAATTAATTGTTAAATGGCCAGGTCTAACTTGACACACTATATTATGTATCTGAATGTTTTTATCCATGAATTATCCATGATCTTCAACGGATAAAATGGATATTTAGATAAATTTATTTATCTAACATTAGACTAGTTTTTCTATCTGATTTGACGAAATACAAGTTTTATCGAACACGTATGATACAGAATCTTGTATCACCACAGTGTGGTGATACAACATTGGCGGTAAAGCGCACGTGCACTTTCTCATTGTTACGTCATCAGGGAGTCTTGGATTTGTCGGTCATAACATAGTTCAGTGGTTTTCTATGGTAAAATGTAATTTTTTCACATAAAGTATTGTTGTTTTCATTATTTTAAATAACCTTATTGGAAATGTTAGATAAAAATATTATATACACAGTGTGTATGTACAACCCTTCGTATCAGGTCTCGTCCTTTTTTCGTAGCTGTATCACTACTCGTCGCGCAAGCGCGACTCGTAGTGATACGGCTACGAAAAAAGGACTCGACCTGATACTGAGTGTTGTACATACACACTGTGTATATAATATGTATGTATTCTGTGTTGCAAGACATAGGAATCAAGGAATACTTTCAACACCAGATTGAAAACTCAAGTTTATTGAACAGGAACGCGACTTGTTGAGCTCTGCATCAAATATATTTATTATATGGCCTATGAGTTTGCTCTACTGTGATTGGCCGAGAAAATTAATCAATATGTGATTCTAAAATTGTCCTTTTTTGTGGCAAAAAAAAAGGGAAAAATAGTATGATTTGGTTGTTAAATTATGACATTCACCACTGTACCACATGATACACTCCAACCTTTGTGCGGAAAACTTATTTCAAATGGAATCACATTAGATGGCAATTTCCTGTACAAAGATAATATTAAAGGAATTTGCCACATGAACGTTTTCCAAAATGATCCGCACAAACATTTTGGGGTATTGGAAATATTAGACAGTGGCACTTCCCATTTATCAGGTGACCAAAAATCTGAATTGGACATAAGACTTTTAGGGGAAAGGGCTATATAAGACAATATAATTTCAAAGGTCATCTGGAGCACTTGATTTTTATTTGTCTCTTTATAAAACAAACCTCTACACTGTTTCTTTATAGTTTTTAATGGATCTAGCCATCTCTGAAACACAAAAAATTAAAAGGTTAGAAAATATAATTATTAAAATGTTCAAAGCATACCACAGATAACCCCCAGCATACCATGTGAGACCCAAGCATATTTTGTGACAACCTACCATCAGGGGTTCAAAATCCCATGATCTGAGGTCTGGGACTTAATGAATTTAAATTGGGACCCATGATATTTCAACTGTAAAAGTCTGATGGACCTGCCATACTTTTTTACCAAGATATCAACTCTTTTTTTTTCTAGTACAACATAATTGAATATGGACTTAAAATCAATAAATGTTCCATAAGTATGATCTTTGGCTGACCTATCACCAGGAGTTCAAAATTCCCCTGGGTCCGAGGTCCAGGACCTATATTTACATTGGGACCCTTGGTATTTTATCTGTAAAGGTCTAGTCGGCCTGCAGTTTTATTTTACCAGGATAAGAGTACTTTTTCTGTACTATAACATAATTGAATATGAAACTTTAATGATGATATTAGACATTCAAAACTTTATGTGGGACCTGTCATAATTAAGGGAAAAGATCCTGGACCTTCTATCACAAAACATAATTTTTAATCTCTGCCACCATACCTCATGATACTACCCCAGCAAACCACATGTGATACTCTATAACATTTACACGGAATTATTATTTCCATTCTTATTGGATAAGGAATTGCATAATACTATTCCAGGTATTGGGGATGATATGATGTGATGTATCAAAAGTATTCTGCAGTATTGATCACAGGGTATACTGGGGAACCCAATTTGGAGGTTCATTAAAGTGTTAATTCTAAAAGGGGCCATGGGATAATTGGCCCCTTATTTTACCAAACGATCTCATTGTTAAGGTCTCAGTGGGCCATGTTTAACATAACATGAATGCAATAAAATTAATATAATGGTGTTTTATTTACATGTAGACAGAAGATTTTTAAAGATTCTCCCACTCTGAAAAATCCTAGATTGAATACTGCATGTAAGAAAATGGACATATGGACATATGGGCATATGGACATACCCCCTTAATCATGATACATGCTCTTTAAAAATTGTTGTAATTAAAGTATTGTTTTTTTAACATGGTTATGTATAATTTTTTTACTTTGTAAATATTATAAGTTCTTTGAAGATTAATAATTTAGTCTTAGTTTTGTTATTTCTTATAAATACATTTGGACACAGATTAATTATATTGTCAATCAGAAAACTAGATGGAGTAGTAAATCAATGGTTACCATGGTAACTAAGGATTAGAAACTTCCTGTCTCTCATTTTTAAGCCGTTTTATAATTATACTAAAGTGGTCTCTGTTGTGGGATGGCTGGGAAAGTGGAGTACACCAAGGATCTTTTCTTACAGTAGGATATACCTGTTGTTTGGACTGAGTCCAAAGAGGCAAAAAATCTGCTCTATACCATCCTGCCACTGAGCCCCCTCCCCCCCCCCAACCCTTTTTTCATACAGGGGAAATAACTCCTATACTTCATACAGGAGAGATACAAAGTGGTGATAATAATCCTGAGACCAAACGATAAATGATAATGACTTACCAGTGAATAAGGTCCTGCAGACTGATGTGAACCGTGACCCATGGTATCTGGGGCCGGCGTCAGATCTATAAACTGTAAACCAAAATAGTCCTTTTCCACTAGTTCTAGATGGTCAAACACCTTGTCTAATAGATGCTGGGACTTGGCTCTCTTCTGTAAATATAGAAGTATTAAAGTAAGAATGTTTCAAGCAAGCAATAGTGTAAACCAAATCACTTAAAATAATGATTCTTTCAGGTCTGCTCATGTGAGATATAGTTTTTTTTTTTTTTTTTTTTTTTTTTTTTTTTTTTGCAAAAAAATAAACAAGGCAAGCCTTGTCTCTGACCAAAATGTTATGTTCAACTCCTTGGGTGAAATTTCCTTATCCAAAATGACTAACCTGCAGGCCGATGTGAACCCCTAGTTCAACCCCTTGGGTGAGATTTCTCTATCCTACATGGATACTCATATTTGGATTCTTATAATCTAGGTTTCCACAAATTTAAAATAATTAGTAGGCAAATTTTCAAAATTTGTAAAAAATATAACCCTTTTTAAAATATTGTTATAAACTTGTTAAAACAGATTTCTCAGTAATTAGTAGTCAATGGTGTATTTGTCTACCAGAAATGGAAACATAAGATATTCAGTTTAAATGGAAATGTTTATCTGTCATTATGAAGCATATTTAAGTTCAAATCAGGCCAACATTAAAATATTCTCTGTTTGTTGATTTTGTTTTTAAAACAGTTGGGTCAGTTTATTGGAAACATTTCAGTTAAATATTCACAATGTTACACATTGACTGACATTAACTATATACATGTACTGTACTCCTGCTTAGCATAGAGTGGAGTTGCGCAATGCAACTTTATGCCCCAGTCAAAATCATACACTTCTACCAAGAAGGGTCAGTTTTCTTCCTGCAAATTAACCCTATGCACTGCAAAGGTGAACATTTTTTGTCACTTCATGAAGAGGTGATGACATCTTGTTATACTTGGAATTGAAATACTAGTATTCTTGACTGGGATGTAAAACTCAATTAATCATAACTAAAGATGAATCTCTCTCTCTCTCTTACATACATGTACCTCGGATGTAGTTGCAGTCTCTATCTCTCTATCTCTGTCTCTCTCTCTCTTTCTCTTACATACCTCTGATGTAGTTGCACAGTCTCTCTCTCTCTTTCTCAGTTATCTGTAGTTACTTACATCAACTTCAAAGGCTTCTTGACTGTCATCAAGAAAGTGAACCATACAGGTTATACTTTTTTGTTGGCGCTCCTGAAGGTGGGCGGCCATCTCTGATGCCCGTACATTGTATGTGCCGCCGGACACCAGTCGTATGGACATAGTGTGCAGCTCTGAAAAATAAATTTAAATTTACTTTATACTCATCACAGGAACACGTAATAAGCAATTTTTAAAATTCAAAATAAAATGTTCAATTTACAACAATAATATTAAGAGGTACATAATTGCTACCAACATCAAATAATTGTTAATTGCAATATGTCATAACAGTAAAACCTCCTATAGCAACCACCTGTATATAAAAGACAATCTGTGTGTTAAGACCAGTGTTTTGATGTCCCTTTGCTTCATAATTCAACCAAAATACCCTCTATATAAAGACCACCTGTCCATTAATACCAGTGTTTTAATGTCCCTTTGTTTCATAATTCAACCAAAATACCCTCTATATAAAGACCACCTGTCCATTAAGACCAGTGTTTTAATGTCCCTTTGCTTCATAATTCAACCAAAATACCCTCTATATACAGACCACCTGTCCATTTAGATCAGTGTTTTAATGTCCCTTTGCTTCATAATTCAACCAAAATACCCTCTATATAAAGACCACCTGTCCATTTAGATCAGTGTTTTAATGTCCCTTTGCTTCATAATTCAACCAAAATACCCTCTATATAAAGACCACCTGTCCATTTAGATCAGTGTTTTAATGTCCCTTTGCTTCATAATTCAACCAAAATACCCTCTATATACAGACCACCTGTCCATTTAGATCAGTGTTTTAATGTCCCTTTGCTTCATAATTCAACCAAAATACCCTCTATATACAGACCACCTGTCCATTTAGATCAGTGTTTTAATGTCCCTTTGCTTCATAATTCAACCAAAATACCCTCTATATAAAGACCACCTGTCCATTTAGATCAGTGTTTTAATGTCCCTTTGCTTCATAATTCAACCAAAATACCCTCTATATACAGACCACCTGTCCATTTAGATCAGTGTTTTAATGTCCCTTTGCTTCATAATTCAACCAAAATACTCTCTATATACAGACCACCTGTCCATTTAGACCAGTGTTTTAATGTCCCTTTGCTTCATAATTCAACCAAAATACCCTCTATATACAGACCACCTGTCCATTTAGATCAGTGTTTTAATGTCCCTTTGCTTCATAATTCAACCAAAATACCCTCTATATAAAAACCACCTGTCCATTAAGACCAGTGTTTTAATGTCCCTTTGCTTCATAATTCAACCAAAATACCCTCTATATAAAGACCACCTGTCCATTTAGATCAGTGTTTTAATGTCCCTTTGCTTCATAATTCAACCAAAATACCCTCTATATACAGACCACCTGTCCATTTAGATCAGTGTTTTAATGTCCCTTTGCTTCATAATTCAACCAAAATACCCTCTAATAAAGACCACCTGTCTATTAAGACCAGTGTTTTAATGTCTCTTTGATTCAGATTTAGACTAAAAGATCTATTTATACAATTACCACTTGCCTATAAAGTATAAAATCCACATTTCTAAGGTTTTTATACACAGAATTTACTGTACTAAGACCCAAAAAACAATTTTTTATTTGCAATATCTTTTATAAATTAGAAATTGTATTTAGGTTGAGAATCCTAAAAGGTTGTGTTCCAATAATGACACAATAAAAAGCTCACATTTTTATACATTTATTTACCATATAACATGTTATAGAACCATGTATGTGATGTATGTATAGTTTAATTCAGAACAAATCCTTCTTGTATCCAAATTAGCCAACAATGGCTCAAAAATGGAGCAAATTGACCCAAGCCAAAACAAAATTTGAATGTATTGTAATAGATGAATAAAATGTAGTCTGTAGATCAAGAACAGAATATATATATTTCAGTGATATATGCCCTAACAATAATGACTGACAAAAGAAAACTTGGATTGGAATTGGGCCAGAAGATGGACTGAATGGACCTGTTAAAAATATCACTAACTCTTGCACAACTTGAGGGACAAATTGGTGAATCATTTAACATTGCTAACAACTGCACCACTTGTGGGCAAAATGGCTGTCAGATAATGAAGCTAACATCTATTGTGCTTGAGTATCCAAACTATTTAAAACCAGAACCAGTTTTTCACTTGCTGTCAAATGGGATCAAACCCACAACAGTAACACACAGTAACCACTTGACCACAACTTCCCATGGGATTAAACCCACAACAGTAACACACAGTAACCACTTGACCACAAATTCTTATGGGATCAAACCCACAACAGTAACACACAGTAACCACAACTTCTTATGGGATCAAACCCACAACAGTAACACACAGTCTGAGTCTCACCATCTATGACCAGACCAGACTGTATATATAATATTGGTACTATATTTTATAACAAACAAAATATCATTCTAATAGATCACATATCATCTGATATATCCTGTCTATATCAGCCGTAAACCATCAGATACGGCTAATTTATCTGTCAGATAAATATTTATAACTGCTTAAGTATACATCTAATGGCCATTCCCAGGATGCAATGCTGCCAAAGATTTAATAGTCAAACTGACTATGGTTAAGATGGAGATCTATAAGCTTAGCTACAAGGAGATTTCAGATTCCAATTTTTAGTATATTACAAGTTTGATTAATCATTACAGAATTCCTGATTTTAGTTACTAAACTAATTAATCGCACACACACACATGCACACAGGAACATACACAGTTATTAATTTGTAAAGATTCTTAGATTTGAGAAGGACGTTGTTACCTGTACTTCAGACAGATATAGTCTATCTGCACACACACACACACACCACACACACACACACACACTTTCTGAAGTGGTACCAGAAGTAATCAATTTTAACCTGTGTTAAGATGTTAGAGGGAGCCTGCTACTTCAGATATAGTCTATCTGTACAAACATACAGACACACATACACACATGCACACTTTCTGAAGTGGTACCAGGTGTAATCAATTTTTACCTGTGTTAAGATGTTAGAGGGAGCCTGCTACTTCAGATATAGTCTATCTGTACAAACACACAGACACACATACACACTTTCTGAAGTGGTACCAGGTGTAATAAATTTTTACCTGTGTTAAGATGTTAGAGGGAGCCTGCTACTTCAGATATAGTCTATCTGTACAAACACACTGACATACAAACACACACTTTCTGAAGTGGTACCAGGTGTAATCAATTTTTACCTGTGTTAAGATGTTAGAGGGAGCCTGCTACTTCAGATATAGTCTATCTGTACAAACACACAGACACACACACAGACTTTCTGAAGTGGCACCAGGTGTAACCAATTTTTACCTGTGTTAAGATGTTAGAGGGAGCCTGCTTCTTCAGATATAGTCTATCTGTACAAACATACAGATACACATACACACACTTTCTGAAGTGGTACCAGGTGTAATCAATTTTTACCTGTGTTAAGATGTTAGAGGGAGCCTGCTACTTCAGATATAGTCTATCTGTACAAACACACAGACACACACACAGACTTTCTGAAGTGGTACCAGGTGTAATCAATTTTTTACCTGTGTTAAGATGTTAGAGAGAGGCTGCTACTTCAGATATAGTCTATCTGTACAAACACACAGACACACACAGACTTTCTGAAGTGGTACCAGGTGTAACCAATTTTTACCTGTGTTAAGATGTTAGAGGGAGCCTGCTACTTCAGATATAGTCTATCTGTACAAACATACAGACACACACACACACACTTTCTGAAGTGGTACCAGGTGTAACCAATTTTACCTGTGTTAAGATGTTAGAGGGAGCCTGCTACTTCAGATATAGTCTATCTGTACAAACACACAGACACACACACAGACTTTCTGAAGTGGTACCAGGTGTAATCAATTTTTACCTGTGTTAAGATGTTAGAGGGAGCCTGCTACTTCAGATATAGTCTATCTGTACAAACACACATACACACACAGACTTTCTGAAGTGGTACCAGGTGTAACCAATTTTTACCTGTGTTAAGATGTTAGAGGGAGTCTGCTACTTCAGATATAGCCTATCTCTACAAACACACAGACACACACACAGACTTTCTGAAGTGGCACCAGGTGTAACCAATTTTACCTGTGATAAGATGTTAGAGGGAGCCTGCTACTTCAGATAAAGTCTATCTGTACAAGCACACAGACACACACACACAGACACACACACACGCAGACGTTCTGAAGTGGTACCAGGTGTAATCAATTTTTACCTGTGTTAAGATGTTAGAGGGAGCCTGCTACTTCAGATATAGTCTATCTGTACAAACATACAGACACACACACAGACTTTCTGAAGTGGCACCAGGTGTAACCAATTTTTACCTGTGTTAAGATGTTAGAGGGAGCCTGCTACTTCAGATATAGTCTATCTGTACAAACATACAGACACACACACAGACTTTCTGAAGTGGCACCAGGTGTAACCTATTTTTACCTGTGTTAAGATGTTAGAGGGAGCCTGCTACTTCAGATATTGTCTATCTGTACAAACACACAGACACACAGACACACATACACACTTTCTTAAGTGGTACCAGGTGTAATCAATTTTTACCTGTGTTAAGATGTTAGAGGGAGCCTGCTACTTCAGATATAGTCTATCTGTTTATTCTTTGTGTATCTACTTGTAATTAACATCTACCATGTTAAAGAGAGGAAGTTGTATTTATATATTAGAAAAACATCTCTTCCTGCCCTAATAGTATAATTATAAACTCTCTCTCTCTCTCTCTCTCCATTTTCTTTTTCTCCATCTATATCTCTCTAACCCTTCTTTCTTTCTGGTGTAGGTTGTGCTTTTTTTCTCTATTTATGTATACATGCCTATCTACATCACATCAATTGGAATGTAGTGCTCTCTCTCTCTCTCTCTCTCTCTGTCTCAAATAACTCAGGGCACAGTTAAGACAGTTATTCTCTGCTGATTCAGTTTTTCAGATAACTTCTTGTTAAATTTGAGGTTTTTTTTGTATATTCAGAGATCATTTTCACAGGTTATATATTTGAGTATTAACTCTTGTCTGCCATGATGCATCAAAAATTATTTCTCAATGTTAAAACTAGAGAGCAGATAACCTCTGAAACATAATTTGTAATATCCATTAGATGTCAATGTTCTCTTCTGAATACACATATAACAGAGAGAAACAATTGATTTCTTTAAATTGACACTGTAATTGTACTTCATGTCAATCTATCACAGATGACTTGCTTTGGTCTGATGTCACTTGCATTATTAGCATGGCTCTGTAATATGATACTTTAGTATTGTAGTTTTAACACATGTATGACTGGTCATGTGATGGGTATATGACTGGTCATGTGATGGGTATATGACTGGTCATGTGATGGGTAGACTGGTCATTGGACCAGTAAAATTCTGGGAATCTGGGTGTATCCACCCTCCAAGATAATAGATTTATTCAATATGGTATTTTACAACAATTAAATATTTGAGAAAATTTGCATGCAGGAGCTGCTGCTGCTGCATGCATGTGATATTTCCGAAGGGTTGAAAATCCCCAGAGAATTTACATGTTTCTGGATATCGGAGACTGGAGAGATATTTACGAATATAAAATATCCCGAGAGAATATGCATGTTACTGAGAACAGAAAGCCGGATAAATTAGTCATCCTATACTTAATAATGCATAGATCTGACAATGGGAAAAGTTAAATGTCTTGTTCAAAGACATCATTACCGTGAGGAGAACCTGTATCAGGCTTGAACCCCTAACTCTAGAATCACATGTCTCCTACAGCACAATAAGCATGTGAGAGAGAGAGAGAGAGAGAGAGAGAGAGAGAGAGAGAGAGAGAGAGGAAAATGAATAAATTTAATTATTCTATAAAATATTCAATAATTTTATATACTACAGACTAGAGAGATGCAAATGAATTATTTATATCCTAGGAGAGAGAGAGAGAGAGAGAGAGAGAGAGAGAGAGAGAGGAGAGAGGATGCAAATGAATTATTTATATCCTAGGAGAGAGAGAGAGAGAGAGAGAGATGCAAATGAATTATTTATATCCTGGGAAAGAGAGAGAGAGAGAGAGAGAGAGAGAGAGAGAGAATTGCAAACGAATTAATTTAATTACTCTATAAAATATTGACAGACTAGAGAGATGCAAATGAATTATTTATATCCTAAAGACAAGAGAGAGAGAGAGAGAGAGAGATGCAAATTAATCACTCTCTATCCTAGTTAGAAAGAGAGAGAGAGAGAGAGAGAGAGAGAGAGAGAGACTTAAGCTGTCAAACAAGACCCACCTAATTCTAAATTTTATCAATTATCATATTAATAAACTGCCTTCATAATACAACAATACAACTATAAGTAATGATTACATCCCCACTACACAATCCACCATTTGTAAAAGTAAACATCACCATCTATTTAGGCCATTTCCTCATACTTTTAAATTAGGTCATAGTATTCTCAAAATTAGGTCATGGTTTCCTATTTAGTCATAGATAACCAACAAACCTGACCTTAAATCCACTAATTCCTCTCTCTCTCTCCATGACGTTTTCGTGACACAGCCACCATTTTCAAGGGTTTGTGGCTGTGTCACTGAAACGTCTGGAATTTTATAGTATTATTTTGTCAAATAGACAATGCGAATGTAACATATTTATATATATATATACTTTTTTTTTTTTTTCAAAGAAAATTCTAAATCTAATTGGTAAAAAACACATTTCAGCCATCAACTGCAGATTAATGATTTGTTATCATTTAATTATTATTTATTATTATTATTTGATAGATTAATTGTTTTCGCTGTATGATATCCACTCACCCTGGTCATCGTTCTCACCATCAACAATAACATCATTTATCGTTTTGTTTTTGTGTGATTCGTTTGTTGTGCTTTCCTTCATTTGCGATTCATTTACTGTGCACTTATTCTTGTGCAACTCGCTTTCCTTCATGTGCGACTCATTTAATGCACCCTCGTTCTTGAGCAACTCATTCACTGTGCTGTTGTTTCTGAGCGGTTCGCTTACTGTGCTGTTGTTCTGGTGTAATTCGCTTACTGTTGTGGAAACATTGTCTACTTCAGCCATCTCTCACAAATATATCAAACTTATTAACACATAACCTCAGAGGTACCATACAGCCAAGATGTAGACAATATCATTGATGATACACTCTACTTGTCACTATAACAATCATAATGTTAATTTTAAAACAACCAAAATATGTAATATCACATCATGAACTCAAATTCACCGTCCAAAACTGTATTATCTGTGTCCACTCATTGTCCACTCGTGGAAAACGATTTACAAGAGCTTCTTAACACATAACCAAGTGGACAACGATTTACCAGAGCTTCGTATCACATAAGCTAAATCCAGACTAAGTAAAGATGTGTGCATAATTAAACAATACACACTGTTTATTTTCTTTACGGCTAACTGTAATAATATAATAATGTGTATCTCCACTACGTAATCCTTAATGCATCACAGTTATCATCCACACAAATAAAACCTGATTTAAATAATAATACTAAAATCATTTACTCCAGTCCCAGACCATACGTATACATGATAAGCACAAGCCATTTATTTTTTTACAAGGAGCAACGAGCAAGCCGTAACTACACCACATGTATAAATCGTAAATGCATCATTGATGCCCTTGCATTACCAATAATAACAAAGCTAAGGATTCAATCATGATACGGTATGGCTCTATATATTCACGTTATAATGTCGTCCTCTAACCGTATCGGATCATCATCATTCCAATAATGTGATCTCACATTTCAAAAATTTATGTGATGCACAATGCATAATTAAGTTTGGCTTTAAATATCAACGACGACGAGCAGGATGATGAGGATGACATCAAGTTATTGTGTTTAACATCATCATCATTATCATCAGACAAGGTATTTATTGTAACACAGATCACGGGATGCTCACCAACAACACTGTCTGTCTTACAACAATATATAAACATTAGCATTTTTATTTAGACTTTCTTATCTGTATTTCTTCCGTTGTGATAATTCAATAACAATAAACATTTGCTTTATTCACCAGTGTTAATAAATGTGATCACTTCCTCAATTATATAAAAAATAATTAAATAATGATTTTATATTCCAATATTCCAATATCAAAAAAAAGTTTATGTTCCAATCTTATTGTATGTCTATATAGCAAAGCTGCAATCATACCGACAGCACTAACTGTCATATAACTGTATATATGTGACAAATTTATCCTTGAAATCCAATCAAACACTGCTAGGCACTAGTATATATTAAAGAAACCACACAATAAACATTTCAGCCACTTAATTTCCTGTTACAAGCTTGCTTGGAATTGAAATTTTATCTATCATGTATATATTATATCACAGGTTGATGAATATAACAATCAGCATCTTAACATCTCACACCTTCTTACAACAACTGACTAGCAGCAGAATACTGGTCTAGATAGGAAAAATACAACAGGAACCCAGTTCACTAGATGACCTTTAACCTTTTACCCTTCTGCCAATGATTATCAATAATATGATGAGATGCTATATAGAATTTATATTTTGTTGTTTTTATCTGATGTACATATATGAGTGAGAGAGGGAGGAGGAGAGTGACCAGGTGCTCTGGTACAAAGATGTGTGAGGGGGAGAGGGAGGAGGAGAGTGACCAGGTGCGCTGGTACAGAGATGTGTGAGGGGGAGAGGGAGGAGGAGAGTGACCAGGTGCTCTGGTACAAAGATGTATGGAGAGAGGGAGGAGGAGAGTGACCAGGTGCTCTGGTACAGAGATGTGTGAGGGGGAGAGGGAGGAGGAGAGTGACCAGGTGCTCTGGTACAAAGATGTATGGAGAGAGGGAGGAGGAGAGTGACCAGGTGCTCTGGTACAGAGATGTGTGAGGGAGAGAGGGAGGAGGAGGAGTGACTAGGTGCTCTGGTACAGAGATGTGTGAGAGAGGGAGGAGGAGAGTGACCAGGTGCTCTGGTACAGAGATGTGTGAGGGAGAGAGGGAGGAGGAGAGTGACCAGGTGCTCTGGTACAGAGATGTATGGAGAGAGGGAGGAGGAGAGTGACCAGGTGCTCTGGTACAGAGATGTGTGAGGGAGAGAGGGAGGAGGAGAGTGACCAGGTGCTCTGGTACAGAGATGTGTGAGGGAGAGAGGGAGGAGGAGAGTGACCAGGTGCTCTGGTACAGAGATGTGTGAGGGAAAGAGGGAGGAGGAGAGTGACCAGGTGCTCTGGTACAGAGATGTATAAGGGGGAGAGGAGGAGGAGTGACCAGGTGCTCTGGTACAGAGATGTGTGAGGGGGAGAGGGAGGAGGAGAGTGACCAGGTGCTCTGGTACAGAGATGTGTGAGGGGGAGAGGGAGGAGGAGAGTGACCAGGTGCTCTGGTACAGAGATGTATGGAGAGGGAGGAGGAGAGTGACCAGGTGCTCTGGTACAGAGATGTGTGAGGGAGAGAGGGAGGGGAGAGTGACCAGGTGCTCTGGTACAGAGATGTGTGAGGGGGAGAGGGAGGAGGAGAGTGACCAGGTGCTCTGGTACAGAGATGTATGGAGAGGGAGGAGGAGAGTGACCAGGTGCTCTGGTACAGAGATGTATGGAGAGAGAGAGGAGGAGAGTGACCAGGTGCTCTGGTACAGAGATGTATGGAGGGAGGGAGGGAGGAGGAGAGTAACCAGGTGCTCTGGTACAGAGATGTATGGAGAGAGAGAGGAGGAGAGTGACCAGGTGCTTTGGTACAGAGATGTGTGAGGGGGAGAGGGAGGAGGAGAGTGACCAGGTGCTCTGGTACAGAGATGTATGGAGAGAGGGAGGAGGAGAGTGACCAGGTGCTCTGGTACAGAGATGTATGGAGAGAGGGAGAAGGAGAGTGACCAGGTGCTCTGGTACAGAGATGTATGGAGAGAGGGAGGAGGAGAGTGACCAGGTGCTCTGGTACAGAGATGTATGGAGAGAGGGAGGAGGAGAGTGACCAGGTGCTCTGGTACAGAGATGTATGGAGAGAGGGAGGAGGAGAGTGACCAGGTGCTCTGGTACAGAGATGTATGGAGAGAGGGAGGAGGAGAGTGACCAGGTGCTCTGGTACAGAGATGTATGGAGAGAGGGAGGAGGAGAGTGACCAGGTGCTCTGGTACAGTGATGTATGGAGAGAGGGAGAAGGAGAGTGACCAGGTGCTCTGGTACAGTGATGTATGGAGGGAGGGAGGAGGAGAGTGACCAGGTGCTCTGGTACAGAGATGTATGGAGGGAGGGAGGAGGAGAGTGACCAGGTGCTCTGGTACAGAGATGTATGGAGGGAGGGAGGAGGAGAGTGACCAGGTGCTCTGGTACAGAGATGTATGGAGGGAGGGAGGAGGAGAGTGACCAGGTGCTCTGGTACAGAGATGTATGGAGAGAGGGAGGAGGAGAGTGACCAGGTGCTCTGGTACAGTGATGTATGGAGGGAGGGAGGAGGAGAGTGACCAGGTGCTCTGGTACAGTGATGTATGGAGAGAGGGAGAGGAGAGTGACCAGGTGCTCTGGTACAGTGATGTATGGAGGGAGGGAGGAGGAGAGTGACCAGGTGCTCTGGTACAGAGATGTATGGAGGGAGGGAGGAGGAGAGTGACCAGGTGCTCTGGTACAGAGATGTATGGAGGGAGGGAGGAGGAGAGTGACCAGGTGCTCTGGTACAGAGATGTATGGAGGGAGGGAGGAGGAGAGTGACCAGGTGCTCTGGTACAGAGATGTATGGAGAGAGGGAGGAGGAGAGTGACCAGGTGCTCTGGTACAGAGATGTATGGAGAGAGGGAGGAGGAGAGTGACCAGGTGCTCTGGTACAGTGATGTATGGAGAGAGGGAGGAGGAGAGTGACCAGGTGCTCTGGTACAGTGATGTATGGAGAGAGGGAGAAGGAGAGTGACCAGGTGCTCTGGTACAGTGATGTATGGAGAGAGGGAGAAGGAGAGTGACCAGGTGCTCTGGTACAGTGATGTATGGAGGGAGGGAGGAGGAGAGTGACCAGGTGCTCTGGTACAGAGATGTATGGAGGGAGGGAGGAGGAGAGTGACCAGGTGCTCTGGTACAGTGATGTATGGAGAGAGGGAGGAGGAGAGTGACCAGGTGCTCTGGTACAGAGATGTATGGAGAGAGGGAGGAGGAGAGTGACCAGGTGCTCTGGTACAGAGATGTATGGAGAGAGGGAGGAGGAGAGTGACCAGGTGCTCTGGTACAGAGATGTGTGGAGAGAGGGAGGAGGAGAGTGACCAGGTGCTCTGGTACAGAGATGTGTGAGGGGGAGAGGGAGGAGGAGAGTGACCAGGTGCTCTGGTACAGAGATGTATGGAGAGAGGGAGGAGGAGAATGACCAGGTGCTCTGGTACAGAGATGTATAAGCTACAGGAGATTATCTTGTTTTAATACTACTTGGTCCGTCCCTATACTCCATCAACTTGCAGAAATTCAA
The DNA here is from genome assembly GCA_021292105.1 of Anadara kagoshimensis. NCBI lineage: Eukaryota > Metazoa > Mollusca > Bivalvia > Arcoida > Arcidae > Anadara > Anadara kagoshimensis. The sequence goes on along the minus strand of CM037872.1, from coordinate 43,297,694 downwards.
ACCATATATTGATTAATATGTGTGGAATGTGATAGCTCATTTTACACATTAGATCTACGAGATGTGTGAATTCCTTAAGTCACCGAGGGTTAGAGGGTGGGTGGGCAGGGGTGGGTACATGTATGCCATGTCCTGATGTCACAGAGTAGGATGTGACTGCTCAGTCTCCCAGGAATGGTAAGACAGATATATACTATACATGTCCTGATGTTAGATGGGTCTGTAGGTGGGTATATACATGTCCTGATGTTAGATGGGTCTGTAGGCGGGTATATACATGTCCTGATGTTAGATGGGTCTGTAGGTGGGTCTGTAGGTGGGTATATACATGTCCTGATGTTACAGATGGGTCTGTAGGTGGGTCTGTAGGTGGGTATATACATGTCCTGATGTTAGATGGGTCTGTAGGTGGGTATATACATGTCCTGATGTTACAGATGGGTCTGTAGGTGGGTATATACATGTCCTGATGTTACAGATGGGTCTGTAGGTGGGTATATACATGTCCTGATGTTACAGATGGGTCTGTAGGTGGGTATATACATGTCCTGATGTTACAGATGGGTCTGTAGGTGGGTATATACATGTCCTGATGTTACAGATGGGTCTGTAGGTGGGTATATACATGTCCTGATGTTACAGATGGGTCTGTAGGTGGGTATATACATGTCCTGATGTTACAGATGGGTCTGTAGGTGGGTGGGTATATAATTCTTTCATTCTCAATTTTGATTACACATGACAGGTGTAGCTAGCTAAACAGGAGATGCTTATCCTTCCGGAGCAGCAAGCCTCGCTTCCATGGTGGAAGTTCACATGTAGCTAAACTTGCCAGTTTCAAAGATAGTACTTTGCTTTGGGATTGTGATTTTGGACATGGATTTGTAAGGACCTATTTGTATATTAATCAACATCTTTGATACAGAGCCCCACACATACCAAAGTGTGTCCTGATCTTAAAGCAGGGATGCCATAATGCTTAAATATTTTGAATTGGGGGCCCAGCTCACTTCAGAAAAGAAGTTGTAGTAGTAATAAAGAACTAAAATGAGTAAACATTAAGAGGCTCAGAATGATTTTTGGCTACTGGGCCCCTGCTAATCTTAATCCCTGTGACAATGATGTTAACATTAGATCTAAATCAATGATGAATGTTCTTTATCAATCGATTGATTGGTTGATTTAATGGGAATTTACTCCCCAGTCAATAACATTTCACTTACATCTAGATGTCACCAGCTAGAGGTTAAGTGGCATAAAATTTTACCTTTGCAAGTGCCCTCAAGGCAATGAGCGGGGGATTCTTAAATGTGCCATGCCTGCCGTGACATGGGACATTGGTTTAAAAGGTCTCTTCTGAATGGACCCAATGACTTTCATTTCTAAATCCTAAGTGCTTTTTGAAACAGTCGCGTTCATTTTTTAAGTCTTGGCCATGCCCCTGCTGAGGTCAAACTTTTGACCTCTAACATATGAAGAGAACACTTGGTCAATGCCAGGTCATTGCAAAGAGGTAACTGGTAACCCAGTTGTGTGTGTTGGGGGTTAAACATACAGCCTAATAATATATTCTGATCTTACACAGAGAAAGGTGGAATGGAACATGTTTTCATGTCAAGATTCTTTCGCTTATATTGACAGTCAACTCAGGGATTGTAGAGGGGAACAAGAAAGCCTGGAGAAAACCATTGAACTTTGGTGAGCAAACTGACAAAATTTCTCACACTAGGATTTGTCCTGAGTGGGATTTGCACCTAAGCAGTGAGATAGTTTGATTTTTAACTAAGAGAATAAAACATAAATATTTTGACTTTGAAATTGCAACCGTGGCAGAAAATGCACAGAGCATAATGATTATTTATATTTATTATTGTTGTTGATTTTGTCCATTGTAACTGATCAATATTTAGAATTCAGCTAACTTTACAACTACAAGAAACAACATCTTAGCCGCCGCCGCCGCCGAAGCAGCAGCTATCAGCTGTACTAGTAGTGATACTCCGTAAAATCAATACCAATATAAACACATCATATTGATTAGCTTGTCCTCTGTCCTCGACATGGTGATATAAATAGTCTCCCTTATGTCTAACCATTTATAACCAGGATATCAACGACAACGTTTGCTTCAAGTCATTTAAATAAATTAAACTGCTACAAATTGCCCTCAATCAGCCGTTTGGATGGTTGGTTGGTTAAATGTGAAGACCAGGCATGCAATAATTTATTCATAATGACAAAGCTTGCTTAATACATTTTAATAAATTAAAGCTACTACAAATACCATCACTTAGATAGTTAGTCAATCCGTTGGTTAGTCAGTCTGTCTGTAAGCCTGTCAGTCAGTCAGTTGGTTGGTCATCAGCCTGTTTAAGTTTAGGGGACCATTTATTTATTTATTTATCTATCTACTAGTATTTCAATGATTATTGTTTAAAGTTGTTTTACTAAATTGAAATTAATACAAATATTATCACTCAGTCAGTCAGTCAGTCAGTTGTTTAAGAATTAGAACTAATACAAATATTATCACTTAGTCAGTCAGTCAGTCAGTCAGTCAGTCGTTTTAGTAAACTGGAATTGATACAAGATATTATCACTTAGCCAGTTTTGTCAGTTGTGAGGATCTTACATGCATTTATAATGGTACACTAAATCATTCAGTTGATCAGTTGTGAAACTGTATGCTACCAGCTAACCAGAGTGATTCTATCTTAATTAGACACACAGTCAGTCGGATGGTTGTTGAGATCAAGTTAATTTAACTAATTATACTGATTACTTTTAGGAAGTCTGGAGTGATGTCAGTAAGTCCATCTGTCAGTTTGTCTGTCTCACTGATGCATGTATATTAAAGTACATTTTACGGTAATCAATAATCAATGGTTAATCATAAGAACACTATTACAAAACTGAGCACTGCTAGTTCAAATAACTGTTCATTCTGTCAGTCTGTTCAGTCGTTTTACAACTGCAAACGAGCTAATTACGGCATACTTGCTAGTTTACATTTTTCTTTAGATTTATTAAATGGCATAATCATGCTTTTGAGAATTTGACCAGACTTTACCAGTCAGAGCTGAAATGCTACAATGTTCATAGCCATTATGTTTCTGACCAGAACCAATCAGGTTTGCAGATGTAGTTGACTCACTCAAGTGCAGCTATAGACTAAATAGGGGATGGGGCGGGGTGGGGGTTGCTGAACCTGCAACTGAGTATCATAACAAAAGTTGAAGTATCTTCACTGAGACATAAAACATTACCCCACTGTTACTCGTTATAAGCTAAAGCGCAATCTTTTATTTTTATTTTTATAGCTGATTCTCTTGCATACAAATGCTTTATTCATGAATTTGATGCTCTGTATTTTCACTACATTGTTGATAATGACTTATTTTTTTTGTTTGTGAATATAAACCTACAAAAATATTGATCACTGCATAATATATTGGAAATGAAAATCACATGACCAGATCTGACTTTATCAACAAAGCTCTTGAAAGTCAGCATCAACAAAATTCTTGAAAGTCAGCAGGTGCCATGTAACAAGAAATCCCTCCTGGCTGACATAGTACTGGTACTCTGTGTAGGTAATTAAAAGTTCATTACATGCTTTATTAGAGGCAGGTGTAAATAGATAACAGTAATACACATCACTCTGACAGGAGCAGGAACACCCTGAATTTACCAGTACTTAAGACATTTGTAAATTGTATATCTATAAAACTTAAGGAGCCTCAGTGTACTGCCACTTTGTGGCAACTAGAACCGTCTCTTGAGAGCCAAATACCCCCAACATCTACAAGGGTTTAATGTTTTCCTGTGACCTTGACCTTTCCAATATGACCTTGGTTCAAGGTCATGACACACCTTTTAACCATGAAGATTATTAATGTGAAGTTTGATGACAGTCGTCCAAAGCAATTATGAGAGGGGTGGACATGATTTTACATGGACAGACAGGCAGATGGACGGATGGATAGAAAGACATGGTGATTCCTACATCATGTATATCTCCCCCAACTAGTTTGCAGTAGGGGATAAATACACAGAACATAACACTTAAAGTGCAGAGCAGCTTACCGCCTATGTGTGCCCTGACACCTGGTGACAGACAGATAACATGGCACAACAGATGCAATCTTAAGGAGGCTATTAATCTTGATACCCCTACACCGGGTGGCAAGAACACATAGCATGGATTTCTGTGTTGCATAAAAGTTGATACCAGTACTTGAATTTTAGAACTTTTTCAAGATCCCAGCTCTTTAATTACTGTAAATAAGGAATTTTTTCCATATCATTTCAGGTTGCTGGACCACAATCAATATATATCAAAATGATTGCCAAAAGTTCTTAATTTAGAGTACTTTTTTCCAATACATTTGAAGTAAACAGTAATGTTCCATTAAAAATTTACTAAATACCTAGATATCAACACATACCAGTGTTCTTATAAATGTGATTGCTAAGAATCCATGTATGATAGACATAAAGATGGACAGAAAGTGTCAGACATTAAAACATTAAATCTATATATATATAATGTGACACCTGTGACCCAGTATAAAAACTGATGAACAGTCAAACTTGAATATAAATGATCAACACGATGAAACGTTATTTTCTCATGAGTATATCAAAATTATATTTATGATGGCCAGAAAACCTTTATTTTAGTTTTCTTTCAAATATTCTTTTGAATACAAGTCCTTGAATCTATCTTTTGAATCTATTTTTTTTAATACAATACAGTCCATCCTGCCTTGAAGACCACCTCTATATAAGGGCCACCTCCTTATAAAGGCCAGTAGAATAAAATCCCAATTGTTCTTTAGTCACAATTATTTGAACCTGTATAAAAAGGCCATCTGCAATTACAGGCCACTTTTACTGGTACCCTTGGGTGGCTTTTATAGACAGGTTTGACTGTAATTTTAATTTGAGACTGATGCATGTAAATGGTGTTTCACAAGGTTTACAAATTCACATGATCAAGTGATCCACATGTAATAAACTTCATCACAATATCAGTACAAGACTTCATCAATCATCATACATTTATCTAGCCAAGATGTTTTGGGCGGTTGCCATGACGTCGAGTATGTAAAACATGGCAAGTTCAGACAGTTTAACAAAATCTCAGAACAATTGGAATGGTAAATTATTAAGTTTGACATTTTACACATACATACAGTCAAACATGTCTTTTAAAGGCCACCCAAGGGAACCAGTAAAAGTGGCATTTATGAGCAGGTGGCCTTTATATACAAGTTCAAATAGTATGAATAAAGAACAATTGGGATACAATATTTCTGACCGTTATAAGCTGGTGATCCTTATATAGAGGTAGCCTTTAAGGCAGGTTGGACTGTAAATTGTAATAATCTGTTACTATGTCTCTCAATTACATCACTGTATTTTATTTTCCATGGAAATAAACCGTAATTCACTGTCACACACACAATGACATGAACAGTAAGTGTTTAATCAACAAAGTAACCCATGCCCTATAATGTCAACAAAATAAAACTTCAGGCCCCTTATTAGGTCGCAGTGGCCTAATGGATAAGACGTCAGTCTATAAATCCAGGGTCTCTCACCGCTGTGAGATCGAGTCCCACTCAGACCACATGTGGGAAAGTGAATTTTCCTTGCCGTTGGCCTTTACTGGTTGACCTGGTATCAGTATAATGTGACTGGGGAGTGGTACCCTTGTCTGCGGTGTATTGACTCTGTGAGCTAGCATGTTAAAGTCGCCCTGAGTGTGCACTAGTATAAGGCAGACCATACAATACACTTGCACTTCACATACGTACACAAAATTGGTCGTAGATTAATCCAGAGATTCATGAAATAGTGCTTGTCACAAATAGCTGAAAAATGATGATGATACGTTAAGCAACATCCAACTAACCAAACCCTTAAAACACTCTCTGTGTAACAACTTGGACCCATTTTATTCAAATCTTAATCAGGAGTAATTTTGATTCCATTTTTCTTTGAATTGTCTTTTTACTCTAAACTTAACTGGTATTTGATGTTATGACCATTATATTTGCAATTGCAATATCTTTGCTTCAATAAAGTATTTGACAGCACCTTCATAGAGTTAGAGACATTCAAAAATTACCATGTTTCGTAATTAAAAAAACATGGGTCATAAGAATGTCCAGAAAAAAAGGGAATGTCCAGAGAAAACAGTGATTGCACACATAGAGACAATAACAGCACAGGGAGATAGTGACTACAGTTTTTAGGTCTTCTAGAGTTTGCATACCTGGTAGACTGCATCAATAAACTTAAGCTTTAAGACAACATCCCTTGACAGTGTTTTCCTTGAGAGCCTGCAACAGGCAGATTTGACCACCTAACACTCCAAAATGGCTGGTTAGAATTCATAAAATTGCCTTCAGAAGACCTTAAAATCGTTTTCAGCCTAGGCACCCGTCTCAACCCCTGGCCTGTGAGATTATTCAATCTGCCTACTGCTACAAATTTTTCGGACATTGATATTAATAATAGGTTATCAATTGATTAAATGAATATACCCTGGTAGTGTAAATGATGTCCACCTGTTAGTTATTACTAGTACATAAAAAACTTAATTAAATTGCCTTTACCCCTCCCCTATTCAAAATTCATTTATTTATTAAACTCTATGAATTCTGTACTGAAAAATACTGACCCTAATTCTCATAAACTTAAGCCAATAGATCTTCAATGAAAGGGAGATAATCACAATATAGCAGAGTGACAATAAATCTTTTACAAGATTGGAATTCACAGGAAATCACAGGGTTAATTCTCTATTTCTCAATTACTATAATTTACATGTACATAAATTTATGTATTAATATAAAAACATACAAAAATGTAGCTTTCTGCAAGGCTTTTGTCCATGAGTTACAATAGAGTTTAGGTGAAATAACTGTAGACAGATTACTTTACTACAGACATGACAAAACAAGAAAATTACCATGATCCAAGGTCCAAAATAGATATGGTCAAAGGTCCAAAATTGACATGGTCCAAAACCAACAGATCAGTATGTCTGGACCAGTAAATTTAGACAGGCTGATGGTCTTCGACACTGGTTTAAGTTCCAGAGACATGACTTGGACTATGCCAATAGATTCACTACTCTTGGACCACTGGATTTTTAACTGGATATTTGTCAAACAGGTGCTCTAGCTATTAATGTCCTGATAGTCCCAGACTGGACCAGTGAGTATTGGGATTGTAGTTAAGTGATAGTGTTTTGCATCTTTGTCAAGAATCTTTTACCTGTTCCAAAGCAGTCAGTTCTAAAATGGTCGAGAAAACCAGAGTACTTGGAAAGAAAAACTTTAAGTAAGCGAACTGAAAGTATCCCACAAAAGGATTCCCTAAGTAGGATCCCAACTTAGGAAGCATGAGGAGTTTTGATTCTCATGCCAAAACCTGGAGGTCATCTGCATCAAATGGGGTTTTAATGTCACAGCAAAAATTACACTGAGTTATCACTGACCATAGGTTGCAGAATTTTAATATATACTACCTGCTAGTTCCAAACTTGTTGTAGCCTCCCTCCATCTTGTCATTTGGTCAGACAAATTTGTGGTAAATCTCTCCCAAATTTTTTTCATTGCCATTTCTACTTTTTATTAAATTCCAATTTTAAATGCCTTGAACATTTAAGGAAGTTTCTGTTTAGAACACATTTTCACGTATAACTTGCAATACAGTTTTTATGTAGTTAAAACAAAGACTGTTTATTGATGGATCCAAATTCTGATGGAAAATTCACCTCTAATTTCTTTTTTGCACAATTACATTATTTTTTTAACACATCTTAGATCAAAAGATTTACAAATAACCAGCTGGATGTTGAATAATTACTGACAGAAAAATTTTGATCTTATAGTTTTTAATTTGATGACATTATTCCTGGTTTAAGATACAACAAACCATTTTGCCATCCAAAAGGCCATTCTTAGTTTCAAATACTTTTTTCAAACAGAAACAATATTATTAGTTTCAAATACATGACAGATGTATGGAGAAACCATATTTCAATCTTAAAACACATTCGAAAATTCTAATATGATTAAGGCTTGCAATTGCCGATTTAAAATCACATTTCTAGTTTCAAATATCATATCAAGTTCATGAACATATAGGCAAAAATGGCTTTCAATCTTAAATTTCATATCCTGGTTTCAAACATTACACAATCTCTAATTTATATCAAAAATTTCAGGTTCTCTCTGGTTACATATTTAAACACATCATTTCTTAGATTACTCAACACTGTTGTACAAACACGACATCCAAAATACTTCCAGTTCACATACAAGTACCGAAAAATGCATGAAAATGTCCAGTTCACATATAGATTCCAAAAACATCTCCTGGTCGTGTTACATGGATGGTGAGGTATAATGGCGATATTTGTTTATAATTCCCATGACACATTAAACCTGTCCTCAATATGTGGTGATAGCTATGTCTGAGGGGGGTTACTTCTGTGAAATAGCGTAATAAATCCCCAATGATGGCAGAAGAGAGGGGGGTCATCTACATCCCCCTCCCGTGACGTAATAACTGTTTTACACATCAATTGATGAGTACACTACATCACTGTCTGTTATAGGTAACCTACTCTACATCGTAAATAAATAACTTAATGCTTGTGCAACAAGAAACACAGCTTCTCCAAAAACCCGTAGTTTATAAGTTTTCTTACTGCCAAAAACTGTGCAGATTTTTTACCTGTTCATGTGTTAGAAACATTAAATGTTTATCAGTCTATGTGCTGTATATATAACAGTAACAGGAATACAAGAGTTCATTAAACACTCCTACTGTACCGTTTATCTTTACACACAAATCCAAAAAAATAATGTGTACTTGTAGTTCCTCCTGATAACAGAGGCTCATACTAATGTAAAACACATCATATTATTGTTAGGGTTTTTTTTTTTTTGTTTTTTTTTTAAACTTATTTAGGTTTTTAGGTTTTGTTTATTTTTATTTATTCAGCTGCATGTAGCTAAATATTTTACAATTTTCCTAAATGTACAGTGGAACCTTTTCTTAAAGGCTACCTCTATAAAAGAGCCTTGGGCTTTTAAAATATCAGTAAAATATCATCCCAATTGCTCTTTGTTCATGTTACATTATTTGAACCTGTATATAATCTAGGTTTCCATAAATTTAAAATAATTAGTAGCCAAATTTCCAAAATTTGTGATAGTATAGTCTTTTTTAAAGTATTTTTCCACAAATTTGCTAAAATAGGTTACTTTTTGAAAGAATTCCTCAGAGATTAGTAGCCAATGGCAATTTTGTCTACCAGGAATAGAAACATAGTATAATAGAGGCCACCTGCCAATAACGGTAACTTTTACTGGTTCCCTTTGGTGGCCTTCATTGACAGGTTTGATTGTAAAGTTTTTTCATAGATGGTGTAAAATCTGATTACCAGTATGTACTCTGATATTAATCATATTAATTGTGTGAATTTTGCATTCACAATTTAAAAAAAAACAAAAACAAAAAAGTTTTTTATGAAATCTGTAATTGTTTTCTAATCAATCAATGGTAATAGTTTGATTTCAATTTACAGTCAAACCTGTCTATAAAGGCCACCCAAAGGAACCAGTAAAAGTGGTCTTTATTGGCAGGTGGCCTTTATACACAGGTTAATATAATATGAATAAAGAACAATAGGGATATAATTCTACTGGCCTTAATAAGCAGGTGGCCCTTATATAGAGGTGGCCTTTAAGGCAGGTTGGACTGTATTACAAATTTGTATGATTGATTATACACTATGAAATAGAATAAATTCACTACACAATGTAATTCTAAAACTTAGTGGGGCCTCAGTGGCCAAATTGATTAGAAGCATGGGCTCAATCACAGTGAGTCTTACAGCCAACTCTGGCAAATACTAGTGTGAGTTTGCGAGTTCCTGTGGCAAAGGTTGATGGTTTTCTTGGGGTACTCCCCCATTCCTGAATTGGACAGACTTGATCACAAGTGAAATAATCTTGACTGGCATGTAAAATAAATTTTAAGTACCGGAATTACTGATAATGATACTAATATTTCATTAAAATACTTCAAAACCGGTATTGGTGATGTCCTCATGTGGACACAGATATTAACCATAGGAAGTTAGTTATAATCATAATTAATTTCAACTTTGAATTAATTTCCTTGTTTTATTTATATATTTTTTAATTTCCACATATCACAAATGATCATCATTTTAATTGTTGATCATAATTTCCATTTTTACCCTTGATATATCATTATTTTATCAAATTACTTCTATAATCATTATGCAGCTTCAGTGATCAAGAAGTCTAAACTGTCCACAATTTCACGGAGTCTTTCGCTGCCTGGGTTTGAACCTTGGTCAAAGCTTCATACAGATTCTTGTGTGAAAAGTTTTTCATTTCCATTACTATGGGTTTTCTCAGAAAATCACAATTTCCTCTACTATATCACAGTGTTAGCTCTGCCATTCATAAATTTAGCCAATAGCAAATTTTTATAATTTCTGGCTCAAAAATAGCTTTTGACTAATATTTTTGATGAATTTCATCATTTCCATTTCTAAGTGGTTTTTCAAAATATCCCAGTTTTCTCCGCAAAATCAGAAATGACATCTCTAATTGATTATATATAGGTGAAAGCAAATCTTGACTGCAGTGTAAAGCACCCATCACTTCACTCCAATCAACATTTGATGTACCTGTAGCAATACATGTATCCAACAATTTCATGCTTAAAATCTGAACTAACAAGATATTTCTATACTACTCGTATGTGTACAGTATGTTACCATTCCTAGTAGACTAGTCAAAATCGCCAACTGAGAAATTCTTTCAAAAATAAACTACATTGAATTTTAGCAAATTTGGAGAAAAAATACTTTAAAAATGACTATGTTTTCACAATATTTGGAAATTTGGCTTCTAATAAAATGTTTAATTTTTGAAACCTAGCAAGTTAAACATGAACTAAAATTTTAAGTTTTTATTCCAATCACATTTCTCTACTATATTAATTAATTTCCTAGGAAATGTTTTGTTATTTTATGCCCTCATTCTTTATCCAAATGTTTCATTCATTAGTTTACAGTAGGTTCTATCTCTGTTAATAATTAGTGATGGTACTGTTTACATACTGGTATATATCATTCATTCAGAAAAGTTACAATTTTACAATGATTAATTAACTACACCTGTTCTAAAGTCTTCAACATATACTGTAATAAGTAACTTACTAATTACACACAGACAAACAAACCAAATGGTGGACATAGTCGAGTGGTACTATCACTGATGTTTGAAGTCAAGGGTTTGTGGGTTCAAAACCTAACTTGGGACTTAAAATTTTCTACGATGGCTTTGATGTTCTGTCCATGCTAGAGCTGTATAAAGCTCATTACTAGAGGGGTCTATCAGATAAAACTGAGGCACAATGTCTCGGTGTTCACTACAGACACTTACGTAGAGTTAAAAAAGGAGTAGCCATCTGTGGCCCCATACAAAGGACATTTAAAACTATATAAACAGTGGTTGAAACAGGCCGAGCAAGATAAGAAGAAAGTCTTCAGCTTATATCACATATTACACTCAACCACATGTTGTAATGATGTCCTAAAGGTGAAAGACACTACAGAATTCAAATATCATATCAAAGGCCAGCAATAATTGCTTTTTTCAAATATTTTTAAGCCAATGTGACTAACATATGGTCACTGTTGAGAAGCAGGCAAATAAGCCTGGTTAAACTGACCTAGATTGCTTAATACCAATTTTCATTGAAATCTGATCCATAGATCTGGAGATGGCAAAAAATGGGTGTCAGCAACACAATGTGTTACCCCGTAAACTCACATGGGCTTTGGCTAGGTTTGCTAAAAAACATGGTATACTGTTGTACTTAAATAAACACTATGGTCAAGTTTCCTGAATATTGAGAATATCACATGTTCCAAGTCCAAGTAGTATTTCTTTCTATTCCAATTTCAAATCATTTCATCATTTTATAGTCGTTAAGGTAAATATATTATAAACAGAATACAGATATTTCATCAAATGTAACAATGGGAACAAATCTTGGCATGTAGTAGAACTGACAGATTTGGCAAATGAATCTGTATTTAAAAGAAAAAGACTATAAAAGATAAACAATTGTGAAATGGAGTATATTTTAAATATGACATAGATGAGATAAGAGAAAAAATGTAACATCCATCTGTACACAGTAATGCATTTCAAGAGATAAAAACTTGTCAGACTCTGCAACTTTTTTAATGGGGCCCTAGACAGGGGTGGTAATACTTTTTTAAAGAATTTTCAGAGACAGCACAGAAGAGGGGATTAATTTGAAAGATTTCGAGCTATAATATGTTCACACAAATTGTCTTAATACAAAAAACAGGGTAAGTACCGGTAACACTGGATTAAGTGTGGCTACTGACCTGAACATCTTATCATTCATTACCAGTGTATTCCTTAACAACCCCTCAAAGGAACTTTATTTCTCTAAAACCCTTAATATTTATTATGGCATATGAGTGTTAGTCAGTATGTTACCGGTTACCGGTAAGTACATGTGTAAAAGAGAAAGAAGGAGACATGAACTGCTGGTAAATACATATGTAAGAGAGAAAGAAGGAGACATGAACTACTGGTAAATACATGTGTAACAGTATTGGAGAGATAGAAGGAGACATGAACTGCTGGTAAATACATGTATAACAGTATTGGAAAGAAAGAAGGAGACATGAACTGCTGGTAAATACATGTGTAAGAGAGAAAGAAGGAGACATGAACTACTGGTAAATACATGTGTAAGACAAAAAGAATGAGACATGAACTGCTGGTAAATACATGTGTAAGGGAGAAAGAAGGCGACATGAACTACTGGTAAATACATGTGTAAGACAAAAAGAAGGAGACATGAACTGCTGGTAAATACATGTGTAAGAGAGAAAGAAGGCGACATGAACTGCTGCTAAATACATGTGTAAGAGAGAAAGAAGGAGACATGAACTACTGGTAAATACATGTGTAAGACAAAAAGAAGGCGACATGAACGACTGGTAAATACACGTGTAAGACAAAAAGAAGGAGACATGAACTGCTGGTAAATACATGTGTAAGAGAGAAAGAAGGCGACATGAACTGCTGGTAAATACATGTGTAAGAGAGAAAGAAGGAGACATGAACTACTGGTAAATACATGTGTAAGAGAGAAAGAAGGAGACATGAACTACTGGTAAATACATGTGTAACAGTATTGGAGAGATAGAAGGAGACATGAACTGCTGGTAAATACATGTATAACAGTATTGGAGAGAAAGAAGGAGACATGAACTGCTGGTAAATACATGTGTAAGAGAGAAAGAACGAGACATGAACTACTGGTAAATACATGTGTAAGACAAAAAGAATGAGACATGAACTGTTGTTTAATACATGTGTAAGGGAGAAAGAAGGCGACATGAACTACTGGTAAATACATGTGTAAGACAAAAAGAAGGAGACATGAACTGCTGGTAAATACATGTGTAAAAGAGAAAGAAGGAGACATGAACTGCTGGTAAATACATGTGTAAGAGAGAAAGAAGGCGACATGAACTGCTGGTAAATACATGTGTAAGAGAGAAAGAAGGAGACATGAACTACTGGTAAATACATGTGTAAGACAAAAAGAAGGAGACATGAACTGCTGGTAAATACATGTGTAAGAGAGAAAGAAGGAGACATGAACTGCTGGTAAATACATGTGTAAAAGAGAAAGAAGGAGACATGAACTACTGGTAAATACATGTGTAACAGTGTTGGAGAGATAGAAGGAGACATGAACTACTGGTAAATACATGTGTAACGGTATTGGAGAGATAGAAGGAGACATGAACTACTGGTAAATACATGTGTAACAATATTGGAGAGAAAAAAGGAGACATGAACTGCTGGTAAATGCATGTGTAACAATATTGGAGAGAAAGAAGGAGACATGAACTACTGGTAAATACATGTGTAACAGTGTTGGAGAGATAGAAGGAGACATGAACTACTGGTAAATACATGTGTAACAATATTGGAGAGAAAAAAGGAGACATGAACTGCTGGTAAATACATGTGTAAGAGAGAAAGAAGGAGACATGAACTGCTGGTAAATACATGTGTAACAGTGTTGGAGAGATAGAAGGAGACATGAACTACTGGTAAATACATGTGTAACAATTTTGGAGAGAAAAAAGGAGACATGAACTGCTGGTAAATGCATGTGTAACAATATTGGAGAGAAAGAAGGAGACATGAACTACTGGTAAATACATGTGTAACAGTGTTGGAGAGATAGAAGGAGACATGAACTACTGGTAAATACATGTGTAACAATATTGGAGAGAAAAAAGGAGACATGAACTGCTGGAAAATGCATGTGTAACAATATTGGAGAGAAAGAAGGAGACATGAACTGCTGGTAAATACATGTGTAAGAGAGAAAGAACGAGACATGAACTACTGGTAAATACATGTGTAAGAAAGAAAGAAGGAGACATGAACTACTGGTAAATACATGTGTTACAGTATTGGAGAGATAGAAGGAGACATGAACTACTGGTAAATACATGTGTAACAATATTGGAGAGAAAGAAGGAGACATGAACTGCTGGTAAGCACATGTGTAATAATATTGGAGAGAAAGAAGGAGACATGAACTACTGGTAAATACATGTGTAACAGTGTTGGAGAGAAAGAAGGAGACATGAACTACTGGTAAATACATGTGTAACAGTGTTGAAGAGATAGAAGGAGACATGAACTACTGGTAAATACATGTGTAACAATGTTGAAGAGATAGAAGGAGACATGAACTACTGGTAAATACATGTGTAACAATATTGGAGAGAAAGAAGGAGACATGAACTACTGGTAAATACATGTGTAACAGTGTTGGAGAGAAAGAAGGAGACATGAACTACTGGTAAATACATGTGTAACAGTGTTGAAGAGATAGAAGGAGACATGAACTACTGGTAAATACATGTGTAACAATGTTGAAGAGAAAGAAGGAGACATGAACTACTGGTAAATACATGTGTAACAGTGTTGAAGAGATAGAAGGAGACATGAACTACTGGTAAATACATGTGTAGAATATTGGAGAGAAAGAAGGAGACATGAACTGCTGGTAAGCACATGTGTAATAATATTGGAGAGAAAGAAGGAGACATGAACTACTGGTAAATACATGTGTAACAGTGTTGGAGAGAAAGAAGGAGACATGAACTACTGGTAAATACATGTGTAACAATGTTGAAGAGAAAGAAGGAGACATGAACTACTGGTAAATACATGTGTAACAGTGTTGAAGAGATAGAAGGAGACATGAACTACTGGTAAATACATGTGTAACAATATTGGAGAGAAAGAAGGAGACATGAACTGCTGGTAAGCACATGTGTAATAATATTGGAGAGAAAGAAGGAGACATGAACTACTGGTAAATACATGTGTAACAGTGTTGGAGAGAAAGAAGGAGACATGAACTACTGGTAAATACATGTTTAACAGTGTTGGATAGAAAGAAGGAGACATGAACTACTGGTAAATACATGTGCAACAGTGTTGGAGAGAAAAAAGGAGACATGAACTGCTGGTAAATACATGTGTTACAGTATTGAAGAGAAAGAAGGAGACATGAACTACTGGTAAATACATGTGTAACAGTATTGGAGAGAAAGAAGGAAACATGAACTACTGATAAATACATGTGTAACAGTACAGGAGAGAAAGAAGGAGACATGAACTATTGCTAAGTACATGTGTAAGAGAGAAAGAAGGAGACCTGAACTACTGGTAAATACATGTGTAAGAAAGAAAGAAGGAGACCTGAACTACTGGTAAATACATGTGTAAGAAAGAAAGAAGGAGACCTGAACTCTGGTAAATACATGTGTAATGGAGAGAAAGAAGGAGACATAAACTGCTGGTAAATACATGTGTGACGGAGAGAAAGAAGGAGACCTGAACTACTGGTAAATATATGTGAAATGGAGAGAAAGAAGGTAAAATAATGTACTAGTAGGTACATGTGTAAAAGGGTTGGAGAGTAAGAAGGAGAAAATGAACATTTGAAAGAAAGGAGGAAATGAACAAGTTGCTAAAATAATGTTGTATGTAAAGTCTGAAGATCATTTCATTTATATTGAACCAACTCCACTTGTAGGTTAACTTTATAGCACATTGCTCTGGTTTTACAATCATTCCTTAGCTAAGATTTTCCTTAACATAAATTTAGCAAATTTTGATATTCTCTTTTTGGAACTATTGATGAATATTTTGTCAAAACTAAATGCAAATGTTTTAATCTTGAGGTCATCTTAAAAATAACACCTGAAATTCCTGAAAATCTTGAAAATTAACAAAATTATGAAGATTTGAAATTTTGCAAGATTTAAGTTAAGGAAAATTTAGCTAAGAAATGATTGTGAAACCGGGGCCTGGAGTCTATAGTTGAATAAGGTTTTGTATTACATCATTTAGGATTGCTTTATGCTACATCTACTATGATGACACAAGACATTGCCATGGGTTTATGCATTTTCAAAATAATCTGAAACATAGACATAGCAGTGATACTGTCCTTAATGTCATTGGTTATCATCCATTTTTTTAAAGGTTTTGTTTACATGAATTTATTCAGACAAGTCCTGCAATAATATGCCGACCTCTTGTTATCTAAGATCCTATCTGCTGGACCATGCAACATCACTTTCATTTACACAAATATATCTGAAGTCATTTTCCATAGCTAAAGTTTTGAAAATGATGTGGGAAAATCCATATGTACAGGAAAATACTGTAGGACCTTCAGGCTTGCAACAATAATTATGATTTAGTTTCTATACAAACTAATTCCTTATAAACAAATGTGTGTCAGATGAAAGGAAATTTTTTACCAACATCAAATGTCATTTTAGTTTTCATTGTTCTAGAACAACAATATCAACAATATAAATAGTGCCCATGGTTTGAGGGATTTCTATCAACCAGGGGCGATTTGAGGGATTTCTATCAACCAAGGGCGCTATTTTACAATCATAAAAGATGTTCTCTTTTACCTTTTATTCTGACAACATGGAATATAGACAGGATTACATATAACTCAGTAAGTCTCCTTGAGTTTCAGTGTCTAGCGGTTAACATTACAATATCCCATGGCAATGCTGGCCGCTGTATACCCTCTAATGTAAATGGTTTCATACCACATCATGGCACATGATTAGAAATTGACTAATAACAGTTTAAGAATTCTTTATGCGGTGTAACAATCATTTTTTCCTAGTCTAATGAAATAGTAAAAATTGGTATTTAATTACTGTGTTGCGAATTTTTGGAAAATCTGAATACTGCTAATTTGGATATTACCATGCTAGTGAATTAAGTCCTCTGTCCTCTCTTATCCCTTACATTCATTAATGACATGCCTGAATGTACATGATCAGATATTCGACTATTTGCTGATAACTCGCTACTGCACCGGCACATAAAATCAAGCCACGACACTGTGACACTACAAGATCTTGACACACTAGAAGACTGGGAGAAACCTGACAGATGTCCCTCAACCCAGACAAATGTAGTATGTACAGTTATCCATGTTACCAGTAAAAGGAAACTTATTATTGCCACCAGGCATAGACTATACAGCAAGTTATGGAACGTGAGACATCCAGTAAATATCTTGGAGTCACCATTAGTCCGGACCTGAAGTGGCATACACACAAATAACAGCAAAGGAGAGTAAAACCCTGGATTCGTATGATGAAATATGCAGGGATGCAAATCACCAGCCAAAGAAGTCGCATACTCAACACTAGTAAGCCTAACACTAGAGTATTCTTCGCCAGTGTGGGATCTTTATACTCAGCAACATATTAATTTCTTTAAAAAAAGAGCAGCAAAATTTGTAGTCAATAACTGCCACAACTACATCCCTTGGGCTGTGACAAACATGTTGCAGCAGCTCTAATGGGAAACCCTGCAGGCTAGAAGATCCAAAGCCAGACTCATTATGTTATACAAGATCCTGCATGAAGTTGCAATTCCATCCAAAAACTACCAGCATGTCACAGATGGGGATTCGAGAGCCAGGGAAATCCATGAACTGAGAGAAATACTAACATCCTAAGACACATATAGATGTAAGATACTCATTCTTTCCATGGACAGTGTGGCAGTGGAACCTGTTGCCACCAGATATATCAACTGCAGAAACCACAAAAGACTTCAGACGCCAAACGAGTGGTCTGCCTGTGGACAACAGGGTCCTATCTATGTAAAGAACGATACAAGGTGATTTTATCAGTTTTTATCAATTGTACATAGAGGATTTTAACTGCCACCAACATGCGCCCGAATTAAAACATCCTATGAAGGATTCTATTCAGTAATATGAAGATGTCCATTCAATGGAACTGACAGGACAATATTACTTACATTTTTTGCAATGTAACAAAAAATGCAAATATATTAACTATAAGGAATAAATCTAACATTAACAAATGGCGTGTTTTGACTACAAAATGCATGAGAAGCCATATTGTTTACATGACATTAATTTACACTGTGAACTTGAATTTGGTACTGTCAACATCGTTTTAAAATTTAATTTGGCAGCAAGTGGATAAACTATGTATGACAGAAACAAGCTAATTCTCCAATTTGAAAAGTTTCTGTAAAACACAAGCCTTTTTTCTGTCATACTCATATATATTGTCTATATTTACATTAGAAAATACAAGTTAACAGACAAAGACTACTGGAAAGTTTACACAGGTACATATTTCAACAAATACAGCTTCTACTCATTTATAGATTTTGGTGATAATGGTGGTAGAGTTAGTTCCCTTTACAAACAAAAATAAGAGAATTACACAGCCTATGAGATTTAGCACATACAGCACAGTGGCAGTTGGTTGATGAGTGGAAAAATTAATATAACATTGTCTTATAAAATAAAAATAACCAGAATATATCTAATATATAAGAAGGGGTTGTTTCTCTGGCTGAAGTGTGTCATCCAGCATTCATCATGTTGACATCAATACGAATGTCGTTTATTTTTCAATTAATAACATAAAAACAAACTTAATTGTTTAAATCCTTATATTCCACTCATCAAATACTACCTTTATTTGACATATATTTAGGTCATTTTGTTTTAATTTTGTTCAAATCAGTAAAGGTGTGCAAATTATTGGGAAGGGGTTTGTCATCCTAGCCGACTGAGACCTCAGTACAGGTGGGACAATGGGTGACTATGTCAATATATATCACGGTATACTTACCGGGCACGGTTTTGACTTGCTGTTGGAAGTCAACAAGTCTTTATTTTGTGTGTCAATCCATTGATATAAATTTAACTGGCTTGTTTTTTCGACAACATTGTTCTATTTTTTTTCTCAGGAAGTGCGAGTCAATCAAAATGGCGGAGGAACAACAAAGTCACGTGACCTAATTTCGCATTGTCAAGTTCCGCCAGGTGGCAGATGCGCACCTTGTAGATTAGCGAAATTCCATTCCTTTGTATGGAGATTCCATAGCGCTCTAGGGAGGAATGAATTTATTTACCCGTTTATCTATTTAAATAATCGACTGCAGTAATTTTGATTAATTATTAAATCGAAGTATCGGTATATTTTCCAGGTAACCTAAATAATAATTTGTCATGTTAAATTCATTATATTACACGAGTACCTTAGATCTATCATTAAAAGTTAATACGAAATTTTATTTACATATTTATTTTTTAAGAAATTCTGCTTGATGTCAAATTATTTATGATGCGGCAATATCAAACGGCTGATAATAATAATAATAACTAGAGATTGTAACTGGGATACCAGTTACGTATGATTCCCCACCATCCATAAATTATTTATGGCATATATCTGGTGAAAAGACCCTAGCAGGGTTAGCGCTGGGTTGTAAAAGTCTGTCGTCAAGGAAATCGCCAGTTGTAAAATTTTGTTGCCAATTTCATTACTGTGTCGCCAAAAAGGGTAAATCTTGTGATTTTCACGTCACATGCGTTTTTAATGTTGTGTATATATTGCCTTGATGAACAATTACATTTTAAAGGCAGTTGTGTATAAAGAACATTTGTACCGCGCCGACCTGGTAAACTAAAAAAATCATATCTTGAGTGCTTTTTAAAATTTCTTTGAAAGTTAAAGTAGATTTGAATTAAAGTTTTCGGTTGAGAAAAAACGTACATTGGAAGGCATTCTTTGCATAGGAAGTGACGTTTTCAATGAATTTTATTGAATAAGAAAACTCGTAGAACCCCTCTCAGGCCTCTGATTTGGCGTCGCCGCGTGTTACAATGAATGAACACGTATGGGAGGGTTTGCGCTGGGCATCGCTTACTGCGATTTTTTTCTTTAACTTGCGACAAAACACGGCGCTTTGCGATTTTTCTGGCCACAAGTTTACAAAGTTCATCGGTATCTTGATCACCAGTAATTACAGGTGGAAACACATTGAAGCCAGTGACGGATTGGCGAGTGTCACTGAATAAACACAGTAATTAACGACTGAGTTGATTAAGATCGTTGTCTTAGGTGCGAATGTAAGACCTTCTAATGATGGGCAGGTAGATCCAAGTAATATTGGAGCGTGTCGACACTGCCTGAGGATATACCCAGGTGCCCTCCCGATGTCGTCAGACCACCGATGGACTCGGAATTATTGTAAAATCCAAAATAAAATATAATAAAAGTTACCCTTTGTGATGTTTATATATTTACAATTGGAATTGACCTTCTTTAGATGAACCTATTTGTTTTGACTGACATTCAATTGCTCTTGAATACAGTGTGGGGTCATGACCTCTGATTACGTTACGTTTAACTATTCGATTACGTCACAGAATGACATATATTACGTCATGCATTTTTTGATTGGTCAGCATCCAAGTCTACCCCGACGTAACTTTCCTTATTTGGAGCAAGGCTGTTCCATCAATCCCGTATGTTTGTCGGATTTTTGAATGAAATAAGTTATTGTAGCGATAATTTTATATTTCGGAAATGCTATCAATAATTTTTATGATTGTAAATATAAGAAATAACATTCTATTTGAGTGTATTCATTCGGTATTATGAATGAGAGTCAGGAATAGCATATTTTACATGAATATGCTATTCCTGACTCTCATTCATAATACCGAATGAATACACTCATTCTTAATTAATATTTTTTTAAAAAGTTTATTGATTAATAATCGTGATTCAATGCGCAATACACACCATAGGAGGCCATCTGTTTGTATTTTAATTACGCGACTTATATCGGTTATTCCTATATGTTTGAGGTTCATGATCATAACGACACATCTACTCAGTCAAAATAGTGAAAGACGGACATTTTTATATAAAGCATGTATGTTAACTCTGTGTATAGTGTGTTGAAATAGATCGACGCTGTATATATAGTCCGATTTAAAAGACACGTTGAGGTACATATTAGTTTAGGTGTATTATACGGAATAAATCTCATATTGTTATTTCCAGCATCTAAAAGACTCAGATCTTCATTGCTCTATAGATTATTTAGGTGTTTTTGATGCAAAAGAAATAAAGTCGACTCTCGTTAATTCGAAATCGGTTGAATCGAAATTTCGCTTAAATCGAAATGATACAAATGGTCCCGTCAGATCGCTATGTATTTCTATGTAAATTTGTTAGTTAATTCGATATGCCGAATTTGAAGCAAATTTTCAGTCCAAATTACGAAATATTACGAAAATTCCCATGTTTAAATCGAAGTGAACTTTCAGTCCAAATTACGAAAATTCCAATGTTTAAATCGAATAAAAAAGACACAAAAATATTTTATCTTAAACTTGAACAATACCTGAAATAATTGTCCATCTCTTATTTGAAAAGTGTTAATAGTAACAGAGTGGCGACTTACTCGGAAGATTCATTTCCGACTAAAACTACAAATTTTTGTACTCGACATACCGGTCATTAGGAAAGTGTCAGTCAGTAAAAGGAGACATTTCATTGGTGTAAACTTAAAAAAGTGGGCAGTCTTCTACTTCCACAGTCAGTGATTAACAGAAAACCCCCAAGCCATTTGATCTATCAAGGCAAATTGTATACACCATTCATCTCATTGTGTAAGGTTTTAAGTACAGGCGTGTGACGTGACAAGCTGTGGTTTTAAAAATCGCCAAGTTTTTAACGGTCACTAATCGGATTAACTCATAGGTGAAAGCATTGGCCTAGTATAATTAAGGTGTCGTAACCAGCTTATGTCCATTCAGAATTGGTTTCCCCGGGTATTTAACTACGTATTGATTTACACCCACCCACCCACCTTCAAGATAACGAAAATGAACACGTCTTGATTATCTACACAGACAACAGATTATTGGTACCAAATTTCATCTAAATCCATCAAGCCGTTCCCGAGATATGCTGCAGCATATGGTCCTGACGGAATAATAATAATAATAACTAGAGATTGTAACTGGGATACCAGTTACGTATGATTCCCCACCATCCATAAATAATTTATGGCATACATCTGGTGAAAAGACCCTAGCAGGGTTAGCGCTGGGTTGGAAGAGTCTGTCGCCAAGCAAATCGCCAGTTGTAAAATTTTGTTGCCAATTTCATTACTGTGTCGCCAAAAAGGATACTTTTTGACACATGTATACAACATTTGACGTAATACACTAGTCGAGTTGGGTACCTATGTGTAGGTAGTCTTACATCAAAGTTACGGCCCTTCATATATAAATTACAAAATTAAATAAAACAATAAATAAACAAGAGATATTAATCAACAGGTAAATTTTGTGATTTTCGCGTCACATGCGTTTTTAATGTTGTGTATATATTGCCTTGATGAACGGTTACATTCTAATGGCAGTTGTGTTTGAAGTACACTTGTACAGCGCCGACCTGGTAAACTAAAAAAAATCATACCTTGGTTACTTTTTTAGATTTCTTTGAAAGTTAAAGTAGATTTAAATTAAAGTTTTCGGCTGAGAAAAATCGTACATTTCAAGGCCTTCTCGGCATAGGAAGTGACGTTTTCAATGAATTTCATTGAATAAGAAAACTCGTAGAACCCCTCTCAGGCCTCTGATTCGGCGTCGCCGCGTGTTACAATGAATGAACACGTATGGGAGTGTTTGCGCTGGGCATCGCCAACGTCGCCAATTGCGATTTTTTTCTTTAACTGGCGACAAAAAAACGGCGCTTTGCGATTTTTCTGGCCACAAGTTTTCAAAGTTCACCGGTATCTTGGTCACCAGTAATTAACAGGTGATAACACATTGAAGCCAGTGATGGATCGGCGAGTGTCGCTGAATAAACACAGTAATTAACGACTGGTCTTAAAGAATGAGTTGATTAAGATCGTTGTCTTAGGTGTGAATGTAAGACCTTCTAATTATGGGCAGGTAGATCCAGGTAATATAGGACCGTATCGACACTGCATGAGGATATGTGCCCTCCCGATGTGTCGTCTGACAGTATAAACACCGATGGACTAGGAATTATTGTAAAATCCAAAATAAAATATAATAAAAGTTACCCTTTGTGATGTTTATTTAATATTTTTTTAAAGTTTATTGATTAATAATCGTGATTCAATGCGCAATACACATCGTATTTTAATTTCGCGACTTATATCGGTTATTCCTATATGTTTGAGGTTCATGATCATAACGATATATCTACTCAGTCAAAATATATGAATTTTTGTAAATTTGGCAATGTTCATGGAAATGGTACATTGAATTGAAATGTTTACAACAAAATAATTATCCTATAATATAAAAAATGGTAGTTATAATAACTTAATTTTATTTACAATTTTTGCCTTAATTTTACGAGTATAATTTCGGGAAAAATAAATATTGGTGCCTCATAGATCCTGATCACGACTAAGGGAACAAAATAGCTTTCAAAAAAAGTTCTAAATTTCATTTCAAATTTTAATATAATTCTCTTATGCATCACCATAGCGTCAATTTTCCAATATATTTCAACACACTATATAAAGTCCGGTTAAAGGAAAAAACGACATACCGGTCATTAGAAAAGTGTCAGTCAGTAAAAGGAGAAATTTCATTGGTGTTAACTTAAAAAGTGGGCAGTCTTCTACTTCCACAGTCAGTGATTAACAGAAAACCCCGAAGCCATTTCTACACGCTTAACCTTCTTCGATCTATCAAGGCAAATTGTATACACCATTCAGCTCATTGTGTAAGGTTTTAATAACAGGCGTGTGACGTGACAAGCTGTGGTTTTAAAAATCGCCAAGTTTTTGATGGTCACTAATCGGATTAACTCATAGGTGAAAGCATTTGCTTGGTATGATTAAAGTGTCGTAACCAGCTTATGTCCATTCAGAATTAGTTCCCCGGGTATTTAACTACGTATTCAATAAGCAATTTACACCCACCCACCAACCTTCAAGATAACGAAAATGAACACGTCTTGATTATCTACACAGACAACAGATTATTGGTACCAAATTTCATCTAAATCCATCAAGCCGTTCCCGAGATATGCTTCAGCATATTGTCCTGACGGAATAATAATAATAATAAAAATAAAAATAATAATAAGAAGAAGAAACAGAACGAAAACAATATGATTCCCCACCTTCGGTGGTGGGGAATCATAACTAGAGATTGTAACTGGGATACCAGTTACGTATGATTCCCCACCATCCATAAATAGTTTATGGCATATATCTGGTGAAAAGACCCAATTGGTGTAAAATTTTGTTGCCAATTTCATTACTGTGTCGCCAAAAAGGATACTTTTTGACACATACAACATTTGACGTAATACACTAGTCGAGTCGGGTACCTGCATGTGCAGGTAGTCTTACATCAAAGTTACGGCCCTTCATATATGAATTACAAGATTGAATAAAACAATAAATGAACAAGAGATGTTGTTGTTTAGTTATTAATCAACAGGTAAATTTTGTGATTTTCGCGTCACATGCGTTTTTAATGTTGTGTATATATTGCCTTGATGTACGGTTACATTCTAAAGGCAGTTGTGTTTGAAGTACATTTGTACAGCGCCGACCTGGTAAACTAAAAAAAAATCCTACCTTGATTACTTTTTTAAATTTCTTTGAAAGTTAAAGTAGATTTAAATTAAAGTTTTCGGTTAAGAAAAATCGTACATTGGAAGGCCTTCTCGGCATAGGAAGTGACGTTTTCAATGAATTTCATTAAATAAGAAAACTCGTATAACCCCTCTCAGACCTCTGATTCGGCGTCGCCGCGTGTTACAATGAATGAACACGTATTGAAGGGTTTGCGCTGGGCATCGCCAACGTCGCCAATTGCGATTTTTTTTTTCTTTAACTGGCGACAAAAAAACGGCAATTTGCGATTTTTCTGGCCACAAGTTTTCAAAGTTCACCGGTATCTTGGTCACCAGTAATTAACAGGTGATAACACATTGATGCCAGTGACGGATCGGCAGTGTCACTGAATAAACACAGTAATTAACGACTGGTCTTAAAGAATGAGTTGATTAAGATCTTGTCTTAGGTGTGAATGTAAGACCTTCTAATTATGGGCAGGTAGATCCAGGTAATATAGGACCGTGTCGACATTGCATGAGGATATACCTAGGTGCCCTCCCGATGTCGTCAGACAGTATAAACACCGATGACTCGGAATTATTATAAAATCCAAAATAAAACATAATACAAGTTACCCTTTGTGATGTTTATTTAATATTTTTTTAAAAAGTATATTGATTAATAATCGTGATTCAATGCGCAATACACATCGTATTTTAATTACGCGACTTATATCGGTTATTCCTATATGTTTGAGGTTCATGTTAATAACGATATATCTACTCAGTCAAAATATATGAATTTTTGTATTTGGCAATGTTCATGGAAATGGTACATTAAATTGAAATGTTTACAACAAAATAATTATCCTATAATATACAAAATGGTAGTTATAATAAATTAATTTTATTTACAATTTTTGCTTAATTTTACGAGTATGATTTCGGGAAAAATAAATATTGGTGCCTCATAGATCGTGATCACGACTAAGGGAACAAAATAGTTTTTAAAATATGTTCTAAATTTCATTTCAAATTTTAATATAATTCTTATCTTATGCATCACCATAGCGTCAATTTTCCAATATATTTCAACACACTATATAAAGTCCGGTTAAAGGGAAAAACGACATACCGGTCATTAGGAAAGTGTCAGTCAGTAAAAGGAGAAATTTCATTGGTGTTAACTTTAAAGGTGGGCAGTCTTCTACTTCCACAGTCAGTGATTAACAGAATACCCCGAAGCCATTTCGAGACGCTTAACCTTCTTCGATCTATCAAGGCAAATTGTATACACCATTCAGTTCATTGTGTAAGGTATTAATAACAGGCGTGTGACGTGACAAGCTGTGGTTTTAAAAATCGCGAAGTTTTTGATGGTCACTAATCGGATTAACTCATAGGTGAAAGCATTTGCTTGGTATGATTAAAGTGTCGTAACCAGCTTATGTCCATTCAGAATTAGTTTCCCCGGGTATTTAACTACGTATTCAATTAAGCAATTAACACCCACCCACCCACCTTCAAGATAACGAAAATGAACACGTCTTGATTATCTACACATACAACAGATTATTGGTACCAAATTTCATTTAAATCCATCAAGCCGTTCCCGAGATAGGTTGCATCATATGGTCCTGGCGGAATAATAATAATAAAAAAAAAATAATAATAATAAGAAGAAGAAACAGAACGAAAACAATATGATTCCCCACCTTCGGTGGTGGGGAATCATATAAAATAAAAATAAAAATAATAAATAAGAAGAAGAAGAAACAGAACGAAAACAATATGATTCCCCACCTTCGGTGGTGGGGAATCATAATAATAATGACTTGAATGATATACTCGAACTGACAAGTTAGGTTAGACTCGTGAACTTCCACCAGGGAAGTGAGACCGGGTGCTCCGGAAGGGTAAGCACCCCCTGTTTAGCTAGCTACACCCGCCACGTGTGTAATCAAAATTGTGTGAAAGGAACATGGAACTATGGGACGTCAAATATATCCAGGGCAATCATGGACACAGAGACGTCAAACTTATCAACAATACTGTCGCCGGGATGACGGCCATAAAACTTTTTGTGGCCTTAATAAGCCTAGGCTTGCGATATCCCTGAGTCAACAATTTATTTGCAAGCAGCCTACTTCGTTGTACAAAGTACAGGCTCTTCCATAGCGTATTAATTGGGAAACAAATACGCCATAAGCAGGAGAAGCAGGTATATTGCTGCATAGAAAAGGAAAGTTGACAATAGAGAAATTGAAGTAATCACGTTTGTCATAAAGTTTCAAATGTAGCCTTTGGTGTGCGTCATAATTCAGGTATAAGTCTAAATATGAAGCAGAACTTGAGGAATCAGTCGTGTCTTTTATTTCAAGCTCACTTGGATAGATGACATTCACATCATCTCCAAATTTAGGATTGTTAAGAGGCAGAACATCATCTATATATCTGCATGTTGAGTTGAATGATTTGGCGACAATCTTCTCTCCAGATTTAACAAGGTTCTGCATAAATTCTGCTTCATAAGAATAAAGAAACAAATCAGCAAGCAATGGTGCACAGTTTGTACCCATTGGTATACCGATTGTTTTCTGAAAAACTACATTACCAAACACAACAAATATCAAAACTCCAACATTTTGTTGATGGTATCTTAAATATTTTTTTGTTTTGAATCCGTATGATGCTTGACAAAATAACCAGAATCCCTGTTCAGCACCAGATATTTGTATCTTGGCTTACCGTTTTTGTAAAAGAATGACAAGTGAATAATTTTTTTTCAGACGTTCTTTTAATTTAGAATGAGGGATAGTGGTGTATAGTGTAGAAAAATCAAAAAGCAAAATGTTCAAGTAATTCTTTAGAATTTTTGAGAATCCACGTTTGGTTGATTCCAGATGTAGAATATACTTTTTTCTGAATAAGACTGAAGACCATCTTTGACGATTGTCAAAATTTGTGTTAGAGTTACCGATAATGATTTAGCAGTACATTTAGATGAGCCTGCTATATATCTTTCCTTGTATGGATTTTTATGGAGTTTAGGAATCCAATACAAGTAAGGAAGATCAAGATCTTCCTCTTTAAGATTAATACCGAAAGACTCAAGAACTCCCCTATGGTTGGAAAGAACTTCATCTTTGGTAAAATTAGTTCTGGTATATGTAAGGTTATTTGATATACTATCTAAACCAAGCTCCGTAATAAGACATTCAAGGTAGAATCTTTTACAAACGAGAATAATGTTGTTGGAAGCCTTATCAGCTGGGACAACAACATATTTGTTGTGTATGTCTGTTAGAATTGCCTTAATTTCTGGATCCCTGAGTACTGAAGACGGTTTAGTACTCATAGACCCTAAGTTTGGCAATCCTCGTTTTAACGACAGATCTCACAACTTTTATCATCTGGCCTACTCTTCAACAGAATCCATGACAAGTCTGAAATTCTGTCCCCAAGTAAAAGGTTGAGCTTCTCTATATTTAGGACATTTTGAAAGTAAAGATCTTAATTTAGTGTTCTGGATTATATTGAGATCACCAATTATCACATGTCCAGCTGGTCCATAAATATAGGGAGAAGACGAGCAATATATTTGAAGTGGAGAAAATAGAAGTCGGTAGGTGGAGTAAAATTATGTAAGTTCCTTTCACTCAATTTTGATTACACACATGGCGGCCTCACTTTCCAAGTGGAAGTTCACGTGTCTAATCTGAATTGTCAGTTTCAAAGATTTTACTTTGCTTCTGAATTGTGATCCGGACATGGATTAGTGTGTTTGTTTTTTAATTATACACAGCAACACCACTTTTCGGCACCATTTGCCACAAAAAAAGGAACGAACCTTGAATAGACAATCACCTCTGATTGATTGATTGATTGATTGATTGATTGATTTTCTATACATTCCTAACCATGATGATTGTTCAGTTTAAGTACAATGCCGCAATATCTGAAAATATCTTTGTTTTGAATATTGAGAAAAAAGTGAACATTTTCATTCCATTTTATTTCAATTTCCATGTGCCTCTTTTGAATTTATTATTTAATTATCTTATGCTACTTTTGAATGTATTATTTCATAAAAATTCAAAAGTAGCACACGATATAATTTTTGTAGTACCAAAGTTCTGTCTCTGTAATTTAGTTTACTAGTTCGAGACATTCTCATTTGTCTCACGGTTAATTTAATTCACTTATGTAATAGGTACTGTTTTTTCTGTTATTTATGTAAATAAATGTTGTATATAACGTTATAGTTCGGAAAATAAAAATGTTTTGCGGCCCAGTATAGTTAGCTGAGCCGGGATATCGAGCCACAGAGTGTGATGTTCTAGAAACATGGTACGGCAATGTTTTTGTCATGTAATTATTCTCTGTCGTATAGCACCAGACAGTTTGTACAGTTTAATTATGACGGTGTTGTCTTAAGTGAAGTAAAGACTTTATATTTCTTTCATGTAATTTGCTTAATGGATAAGACGTCAGTCTTCAAATACAGGGTCGGGTCTCTCACCGCTGTGAGTTCGAGTCCCGCTCAGACCAAATGTGGGAAAGTGAAATTTCCTTGCCGTTGGCCTTTACTGGTTCACCTGGTATCAATATAATAGACTGTGGTACGCTTGAGTTTGCGGTGGACTGAGCTAGCACGTTATTAAAGTCGCCCTGAGTGCGCACTGGTACAAGGCAGACACATGCATACAGGAAATTGTTCATAGATTAATCCATAGAGATGCATAAAACCGTTCTCGTCGCAAATAGCTTAAAAATGCTGATGCAATGTTTAGCAACATTCAACCAAACAACCAACAAACCAACCAATCATGTAATTTGCGTTCAAGAGGGTAAATATTCCACTGTACACATCTCACAAACAGATCTAGGTACTCGTATTTGTTCAAATTGTTTTATAAAATATAAAAATCATTTTAGTACTCAAAGGTTATTAACAAGCCATTGCGATGTAAGTTGCCCGAGTACAATTTACCGCACAACCACAGCGGTAGCTCAGATGAAGAGTGCGATAGCTCAGTTGGTAGAGAGCTCGCTCCGTTAGTAGGAGGGTGTGGGTTCGAACCCTGACCGGGTCTGACCCAAGACTTGAAAGTGGGTAGTGACTGTTCTTTCGCCGAAAGCACTCAGCATTTCAAAATGAAAAGTCGCGGTTCGTTCGGATGGGAACTTAAAATAAACGAGGTTCCGTGTCATGGTAGGCGTGGCACGATAAAGAACCCCGCTGTACTTAGTATAATGCCATCAGCGAAACGCACAGGCAAATTTTTGCACCTTCGCCTATAGTTGGTGACGTCTTGATATAAGTGAAATATTCTTGACTGGGACTTTAAACACGATTACTCAATTCATTTGCAGTACTTTTATTGAAAATGCATATTAGTTAAGTCACGGTTAAGAAAATTTCATTATCTGGGCGTCGCTATCTCTAGATGAAGTAACAAAAATTTAGATCTTTTAACTTTGCAGTGTAATCAAGAGACAATATGCAATAAGGTCCAAGATTAAGCTACAGTAAAAGGGCATTGGGTTTTAAGGTCTCATTCGAAGGACCCGTGACTTTAATTTTAAATGCCGGACTTTATTTTTTAATCCCGAGTTGCTTGACAAAAAGACAAACGCTACCTATTTTCAAATCTCGCTACGCGACCGGGGTTCGAACACCATCCACATACTGAAAGAATATAGATAATATCGTGTTTTAGAGCAAGAGTTATTCCCCTTATATTGCTTTCAGTCCTATCTACCATCATTTTGCGTTCTCCAATTTTTTAATGTGTCGTCGAAATAAGCAAACAAACAAATCATGAAATAAATAAATAAATAAATAAATAAATAAATAAATAAATAAATAAATAAATAAGTTCTCTGTTGTCAGATGGAATTAAATTTACAAATTTTTAGTTTGCTTTGGTAACTATTAGTATGATTATCTCATGTTCTGGTACAGGTATGTTTGTTTTTGATTGAAAAAAATATTTCTCTTAAAGTATACTGCCGTTGTAGATTATGAAAATACCAGGAGATAAAATGTTTCTAAATAAATAATGTTGAAAAGTTAAAGACAATGTATGTGCTGCTTACAAATAGATTGAATTTAAAATACCCTTAAATCTATTTTAAAAACATACAGTGCATAAATATTTAGTTTATTTAGCATAATTCTCAATCAATTATTTCAGGGTAGATCTACCCTTAAATATTTTAGTATATATGCTTAATTATTCATGCATATGTTTAATTCATTTCACTGTATGCAAAATAAATTATAGTTTAAACAGTATTTATTTGATAAATTTAAATACAATAGATATAACATTATAAATAATTAATTAATAGGATTCTGGAACTAGAGAATATCTCTAATATTAACCAGTCTCCTTAAACAACTTAAACGTCTAATAAAGGTGTATAATTAATTACATAATAATAGTAGTAGTAAAAATATGGTAATAATATAATAATAATAATAATATATAATAATAATAATAGGAAATTGTGGTAGAATAATAATAATTACAATAATAATAATAAAATTGTGAATAATAATATAATAATAATGGTGAATATATAATAATAATAATAATAATATAATAATAATAATAATAATAATAATAATAATAATAATAATAAATATCGGTGGAATGATTATGATTATAATATTACTAATAGTATAAAAAAATTAAATTGTTATAAATATAATAATAATAATAATAATATAATAATAAATAATAATAATAATAATACAAAGTGTGTACATGTGCAAAAAATAGATGCATGGGTGTATTCATATATCATTGAAAAATTCATAAAAATGAAATTAATTAAATACATTTGGTGTGTAACAAGTAATTAATATGATAATAATATGATTGACAATGGTAATAATAATAAAGCCATGATGTGTTGAATATTCATAATACAATACTTTTTACTGTTTTCATTAGCTCAAAACATGCAGCCTGTATTATGAATAATAATAATAATAATAATAATAATATGATTGACAATGGTAATA
Organism: Anadara kagoshimensis; assembly: GCA_021292105.1. Taxonomy (NCBI): domain Eukaryota; kingdom Metazoa; phylum Mollusca; class Bivalvia; order Arcoida; family Arcidae; genus Anadara; species Anadara kagoshimensis. The sequence continues at coordinate 43,265,502 of CM037872.1, read as the reverse complement.
ATAATAAAGCCATGATATATTAAATATCCATAATACAAGCTACATACTTCGAACCAATGAGAAACAGTAAATAGTGTTAAGTAAAACGTTTACTTTTTAAAATGAATTCCTGTACTGTTAGAAATATTATTTTATTTTGTTCGAAGGACAAGGTAGGGTCACCAAACAATAATTTTTCAACGGTTAAAACATATGGAAGTGTAAATATGGTTGATGTTCGAATATGTCTAAATTTTGACAATATAAAAGAAAATGAGTGTTGTCCTCTATTTGACCACATATACAAAAGGGCTCTGGATCTAAATGTTTACTATATAAATGATACTTTAGAGAACTACATTGTAATCGCAGCCTTGTGTGGAGTATTTGACCTAATCTTGTCCCACAATTATAGAAATTTGGAACTTTGATATGAGAGTTAATAAGTTTCTTAAAAATTGGTAAGGAGTTATCTCTTACATCGCTTGGTAAATTATTCCATTCTGTAATAGTGTAGGGCAAAAAAGAATTTTGATAAAATGAAGTTTTACATGATATGTTTCGAATATTTGGGAACCACGCGTGTTATGCGAATGAATATCGTTTTGTGAAGGTGGGATAAGCATGCGTAAATATGGAGGGGCTAGATTATGATACATTTTATAGAACTGGACTAACTTATGATTATTTCGTCTTTTCTCTAAAGTTTCCCATCCTGTTTCAGAATAAAGCATGTGTATGCTAGCGATGCGCGTTGCACCAGAGACAATTCTGGCGGCTTCTAAATTTACTTTTTCTATTCTTAATTTTAAATTTTCTGGTATGTTTCCCCACACAACATCGCTATATTCAAGTAATGGTCGGATAAAAGTGAAATATATTTTTTCTAAAACATCCCTTGATAAAATAAATTTATATTTTCTTAAAATTGAAAGACGTGAATTGGCTTTTTTAACAATATTTCAACATGATAATGCCATGAAAATTCAGAAGTGAAAAATAAACCAAGGTGCTTATGTTCTTCCACTTCTTGGACTAATGTGTTTTCCATGTAAAGGCAGGGGTGAAATGGTTTTCTATTTTTTCTGGAAAAGATCATTGATTCTGTTTTTTGAGGGTTAAAGGACACTAACCATTTTTTTGACCACTGGTTAATTTTTTCTAAATCTGCATTAAGCATAAGGGATGATTGGGTTGGGTCATCAACAATACAATAAAGAGTAGTGTCGTCTGCAAATAAACGGATTTTACAATTTATATCCATTACAATATCATTAATATAAATTAAAAATAATATGGGACCTAATATCGATCCCTGTGGAACTCCAGCATTAATATTCAACCAACCAGATATACTGTTCCTAATTACGACTCTACACTTTCGATTACATAAATAACTTTCAAACCAAAGAATGAGTTTACCACAAATTCCAATAGACCTTAATTTTGCCAGTAATCCTGAATGCCAAACTCTGTCGAAGGCCTTGCTTATATCACAAAATACGATTCTGACTTCTTTACCCATGTCTAGTGCTTTAGTTATGTCATTTGAGATATCTAGTAATTGACAAACAGTAGAGTCACCATTTCTAAAACCAGATTGAAGACTAGTAATTATATTGTTGCTACACAAGTAATTGTTTAAGTATTTGAAAACACATTTTTCAAACACTTTACCAATGATATTACAAAGAGAAATAGGTCGATAATTACTAACAATACTAGGGTCACCTTTCTTATATATCGGTGTGATATTAGCAGTTTTCCAACACTTTGGAAAGATAGATTCATCTAAGAGTTTGTTAAAAAATAATGCAAGGGGCTGACACAATTCATTACTGGCATATTTGAGAAGTCTGGGATTGACAAGATCGGGACCACATGCTTTAGATACATCAAGACTAAAAAGTATTTGTTTAACATCATCACTAGTTACTGATATATTGTCAAGAATTGTGTCGGGCATATTTAACAAAGGGACATTAACACCACTATCATCTATACTTGATTGTTCACAAAAATATTCATTAAGTATATTGACTTTATCATCGTCATCCTCATAAACAGAGTTGTTATATAAAAGAGGCGGTATAATGTCATTTTTGTTACCTTTCATAAGTGTTTTAGCAATGGACCACCATGATCTAGAGGATATATTATTGGATTTCAAGTCATTAGCTAATTTGTTAATATAATTCTGTTTTGCGTTTCGTACGGCAGTGACACATTGGTTGCGCAAACGTCTAAAAGCAGCCCAATGGTAATCAAAATTTGTTTGTTTTGCTTTTTTGTGACAACGATTTTTTTTCCTTATCAACCGTTTTAAATCATATTTGATCCAGGGTTTATCATTATTTCTGATAGTAACAATCTTGTTAGGTATACATTCGGAAGCAACTTTAAGAATAATATCGGAGAGCTGTTCTGCTGATTCGTTTAAGTTATTATTTAGAAGGTCATGTTCCCAATTGATCTGTGATATTTTTTCTCGATATAGATCATAATTGCCATTTTTAAAGTCCCATACTTTACGTGTGAATGTTTTAGGTTGAGGTTTGATAATGTTTAGAGTAAGATATATAGGACAATGATACCTTGTGTGAACTTCATAAAAAGGTTGTCCTACAGAACACGTTTCAACAATGTCATTATCATTTATAATAAACAAATCAATTAAAGTTGCTGAATTTTCAGAAAAATTTGTGGGTTCTGTAACTTCTTGTGAAAGATTAAAATTGTCTAAAATATGGCGTATATTTCCATTATTACACCTTAATTGATCCTCATTAAAGTCACCAGTTATTACTAAATAATCATAATTACAATCTGAAGCAAGTTCGATGGAATATTCGATATCTTGCCATGAATCGTTAGCATCTGGGGGTCTGTAGAAAGCACCAAGTAAAATAATTTTTCCTTTGATTCTTAATTCACACCATACACATTCAATATTATTTACATGTAACTCTGGTCTTGATTTAACATAAAGATAATTTTTGACATAAATTATGACACCTCCACCCATTCTATTTTCTCTATCACACCTTATAGGTTCATGATAACCATTTAACATATGTCTGTAGATGGAGTAGATGTATTCAACCAAGTTTCCGTAAAAACGAGAATGTCACAAGTGCTTTCCAATGTTTCAATTAAATCAAGTTTTGGTTGTAGACTCTGAATATTAAGGTGCAAAAATGATAGATATTTACTAGACAGGATACTACTAGAAGATGAAATTGTGGATAAGTCCGATGTGGTAGGGCCTGGATTTGTCTCAATATCACCCGATAATACCAATAATATCTTAAGACAAGACGTCGTTAATATTAAACAATACACATCGAAAATAAGTGTATAAAATATATGTAACAAATGTAAGTAATTTAAATCGTGCATAGTATGACGTATAGACTTCATCTTAGTTACAAATATTATATTTGTAACCATGGATGTATAAAGATGTTTAGTCAAACTGTAGGCTAGCTTCGAACACATTGGAACTAAAATGGGTAACATTGCGTTGCAAACAAAACTGCAACATACAGTATATAAAGAGACAAGTAATATTAATAATTTGAAGTAGGTGCCAATCATTTTAGTAAAAATGCTAACACAGGGATAAAAATAAGTAGTTAAGTTAGGTAATGCAATGTTGCATCGCATAGTAAGTGACATGGCGTTATATGACATGTTAAAATAAATTAACTCGCATATACTGATAAATCGATTTAGGGTAACTGGTCCAGCCGGCATAGTCCCAATCTTCGCAAGAGCTTACAATCATGTGTCTATATATAAATCTACACAATTATATTATTTTACAAAATGGTTATGTTATCAAGCAATAAACCAACAACGCCAACACAATAGACAAACCGTGTTCCGTGATTCCGTTCTTGTTCCGGTTTTCCGGTTTAGTGTTTAAAATTTTTTTGTTACTTCCTACACGGTGATAAATAACACCAGCTGATTACTCCGTGTACATATCGCGATTGCTTTTCATTTTGTATACTTTTCATACGTTATGTTGAAGAATGGGACGATTTACTGGAGTGAAACAATTTGTTAACAACTGTCAGAGCATTGTAAAAATCAACAGAAGACTTTTGAACAGACATTTAAGGATATTGAGGAGACTTCTGAAAGTAACGGATTATGAAGTTAGTGTCAGTTGCTACGACAACAGCGTCATCCAAAGATATAACCTCAAATACAGAAATGTTGATGAACCCACAGACGTATTGGCATTTCCAATGTTAGATGTAAGTGATGTCTAGGACTTGAGTCCAATTTCACAATCTTCCTTTAACCAAGAGTTTCCTTTAACTTGAATTTGTTATCACTCTAAGTACTATACGGCAGATAAAAAACCACAAATATTTCACAGATTTTCAACGACACTGTTAAAATCAATAATAATTTACTTACATTAGCTGACACATTGCTAAAAGTCTAATTTCAAACTAATCCAATATCCTAACTCTTTTAATACACCAAAACATATTTTGGATGGGAATTCAAGTCAATTCGCCCCACGGTAAATTGGCCCCCGTCAAATTCACCCCCACTTCAACAAATTCGCCCCCATGTCAAAATCGCCCCAACTTCTTGCAAATTCGCCCCCACTGTCAAAATCACCCCATTTTTTCCCAATGAACTTGATATTTTCGTTTGTTATTAAAACTAATAACAAAAACACTGATTTTGAGCTATTTTGGTTGTGCAAAACAAAACCAGTTGTAAATATCATGTGGTCTGTACCCATAGCAACCGTTACCAAACACAGATAAATTAAAGTGGAAAGGGAATTTGTATAATATTGATGAAGCGTTCTTGATTTTAGGGCGCCGAAATGAAACGCAAATTTATACAAGAGCATAGTCAATTTGACACTGATAAAAATTATTATACAGTATGTTTATTGAAGAATCACCAGTTTGCGTCGTGCTATCTGTATTTAAATTCACGGAAAAAAGTCACATGAAGCAGCATTTACATCACAGAAATTCAAATTTTAAACGGTGTACTCAAATCTTTCAATTATTTAGAATTTTGCCCTCAACAGCATATATCTTTCTAATTTCCGTTAAAATATACAATTAATTTATTTCTTTTAAATAGTACTCAAAATTGATATTGTGAATTATAATCTTTTATGAATGCAAAAAATATTCTAAACGATACGCGTAACAGCATTCCCGCCAAAATTCTGTAGGCGCCAAGAGACAACATATTCGTGATGTCATAGATGAAAAAGACGTCAAACCAGACATTTCGGCCGTACGCACAAAACGTCGACAACCATGGTATGGAACTACCTTAAATAATTAAGATTTCAAATTTTAATTCGAACTTCTGTCTTTCCATCAATCGAGACACTTCTCACGGAGGTAATCCTGATACCGTTATCCATTTACGTCGGAGTATTCCGTCGGTTTTAATTTATGTCCGAGTAAAATGATACATTTTTGGTCGTTACGCTTTTATGAATGCAAAAAATAATTCTAAACGATACGCGTAACAGCATTCCCGCCAAAATTCTGTTGAACAGTAAACAGTACAAATGACTATTTTTAATATAACTTCATAAAAACGAAACTTTAACAGAAAGCAAAAAGTTGGTCACATAATATTTGATGGTATTTAACTGCCTCATATAAAAACTTGCAAGAAATATTCATATTTTTTACGTACCTTTAACATTAACACAGCTGGTCGGAAAGCGTAACATTTATACCACTCCGCTTAACGTTTTAACTCGCGAAAACAGAAGCTTTACTCGGCTTTTAAGTGAAATTTTATGTTTCATTTAAGCGGAGTGGTATAAATGTTACGCTTTCCGACCAGCTGTGTTATGCTTTCCGTGAAGATTTGTTACGCTTTCCGTTTAATATGATTCGCAATTGACAGAACTCAAACTTCATTATAACTTTAGATCAGATGTCATATTAAAAATAGTCATCTGTTCTCTTTAACGTAAAGCGTAACGACCAAAAATGTATCATTTTACTCGGACGTAAATTAAAACCGACGGAATACTCTGACGTAAATGAAATACGGTGTATCAGGATTACCCCTGTGCTTCTGGTCTAGAATAATTTATTGAAAAACTATAAAACACTATTTAAAGAAACTTGATGCAAAGCATCAACATTAATAGGACATTTTATTAACCTGAGTTGGTTTGCTCATTTTACTGGGAGTTATTGTCTTTAGACGGAAAAACTTGCAACAGATAAATTCCGTTGAACATGAGTGCAAATCAAAAAAAGGCTTCTACTGGTGAGAGATCTTAAGTCACTGGTTAGAGATCCCAAATCACTGATGAGAGAGCCTAAGTCACTGGTGAGAGATCCTAAGTCACTGGTGAGAGATCCCAAGTCACTGGTGAGAGATCCCAAGTCACTGATGAGAGAGCCTAAGTCACTGGTGAGAGATCCTAAGTCACTGGTGAGAGATCCCAAGTCACTGGTGAGAGATCCTACGTCACTAATGAGAGATCTTAAATCACTGGTGAGAGATCCTAAGTCACTGGTGAGAGATCCTAAGTCACTAGTGAGAGATTCCAAGTCACTGGTGAGAGATCCTAAGTCACTGGTGAGAGATCCTAAGTAACTGGTGAGAGATCCCAAGTCACTGGTGAGAGGTCCTAAGTCACTGATGAGAGATCCCAAGTCACTGATGAGAGGTCCTAAGTCACTGGGGAGAGATCCTAAGTCACTGATTAGAGATCTTAAGTTACTGGTGAGAGATCCCAAGTCACTGGTGAGAGATCCTAAGTCACTAGTGAGAGATCCCAAGTCACTGGTAAGAGATCCTAAGTCACTGGTGAGAGATCCTAAGTAACTGGTGAGAGATCCCAAGTCACTGGTGAGAGATCCCAAGTCACTGGTGAGAGATCCTAAGTCACTGGTGAGAGATTCCAAGCCACTGGTGAGAGATCCTAAGTCACTGGTGAGAGATCCCAAGTCACTTGTGAGAGGTCCTAAGTCACTGGTGAGAGATCCCAAGTCACTGGTGACAGATCCCAAGTCACTGGTGAGAGATCCTAAGTCACTGGTGAGAGATTCCAAGCCACTGGTGAGAGATCCTAAGTCACTGGTGAGAGATCATAAGTAACTGGTGAGAGATCCCAAGCCACTGATGAGAGATCCCAAGTCACTGGTGAGAGATCCTAAGTCACTGGTGAGAGATTTCAAGCCACTGGTGAGAGATTCTAAGTCACTGGTGAGAGATCCCAAGTCACTTGTGAGAGGTCCAAAGTCACTGGTAAGTCACTGGTGAGAGATCCTAAGTCACTGAATTTGTATGTTTTATTTCAGATCTTGGAACCAGGTAAACTTCCAGCTATAAAAACACCTGCTGATAGACTTCTTGGTGACATATTATTAGGTGTTCCTTATATACAAGATGAATGTGTAGGTGAGAATGATCAACTGGAACAGATATTACCTTAAGTATTCTAGTAAGTCAATGTGTAGGTGTGAATGATCAACTGGAACAGATATTACCTGTAAGTATTCTAGTAAGTCATTGTGTAGGTGTGAATGATCAACTTGAACAGATATTACCTGTAAGTATTCTAGTAAGTCAACGTGTAGGTGAGAATGATCAACTTGAACAGATATTACCTGTAAGTATTCTAGTAAGTCAATGTGTAGGTGTGAATGATCAACTGGAACAGATATTACCTGTAAGTATTCTAGTAAGTCAATGGAATTGGTCCTTCTTTACCTCTTTGTCTAGACAAAGACTCGGTTGGTAGAGTGCTTGCTTTGTGTGTGGGAGGTCGAACCCAGGCCGGGTCTGACCCAAGACTTGAAAGTGGGTAGTAGTGACTGTTCTTTTGTCAAGCACTCGACACTTGGAAATGAAAGTCACGTTTTTTTTCTGATGGAAAAATCACTAACATGGCCATTGTGCATTCAATTTGACACCAATTTTCTTCAAATTTGTAATATAGAAAGTAGATACCTAGACATACAACATATGTAAAAGGTTTTTATTGATCTAATTTAAGGAAATTATGCAAGTTAGGTAAAATTTTGCCTGTTAAGCATAAACGACCCTTTTAGGCCTCTTGTTTGCATATTTTTATAGTTTTTGAATATTTTCTTGAGAATTATTATGATAGATAAATTGCAAAAATGATCAATATGGTATGACACGATGTAAATGATTAACATGTTTCTTAAAAAATGATCATGCATGCTGGTGTTATTGTCCCTGAAATGTCATACTTTTTGTGAGTTATGTTGTTCTTGGCTATTGATACAAAAATAATCAGCATGAAAAATTCTAAGTACATATCAGATTTCAAAAATATCTAACAAATGATTTTTGGGTTATTGCCCTTTAAAGGTCAAACTTTTGTATTTTTGTATAGTTTTTGATTATTTTTAATAAAGATAAATAGTAAAAATTGCGAAAATGATTGACATGACAAAATCTAACTAAGTATCAAGTTTCATAAATATCTAAATATCCTTAGCAGAGTTATTGCTCCTGTATTTCTTGTGTTGTTTATGGCCCAGGTGAGCAGTACAGGCCCTATTTGGCCTCTTATTATTTTGTAGGTCTGTCTTGATGTCTCTCCCTATCATGTTTGTTGTGTTATTATTTTGTAGATATTTGTGCTACATGGACTATGTCATCTGATTGGTTACGACCACGAGACAAAAGAACAATGGCGGTTAATGTACTCAAAGGAGATGGACATTTACAGAAGTTTAATAAAGAAACTGGTTACTCTTGTAAACCATTACTAGGCGTGGGACATTACATTGATGAAAATGACCCTAACAGCTGATAATTTGTATAGAAATAAATAATAGTTCTAGCCTACTTGAATAATAATTTGGATTATGTCGCATAGTCTATTTCAATTGCTTTTAGTTGTAAGCATCATCTGTAGCAGCCACAGGTGGCCTACCTACTCTTTTTCGAACTCTACAGAAGTGCCTTTAGCATGGACTGTGACACAGGACTTTGGTTTTGAGTCTCATCTGAAAGACTACTGAATAACAAGCTTTTTACAGCTCTAGTATGAGCAGGAGATGAAAATCATCTCAGAAAATTTCCAAGTCCTGATTGAGGTTTGAACCCGCAACTATTGACTTCGAAAACCAGTGACACTACCACTCGGCCATGCCAATCTTCATGACAAAAGTTAGGTCAAGTTTGTATATTGGTCATGGTAAATCAATAAGTAGGTCGCTAGGTCAAATCATAGAATAATTTTGTTCATATATGTTTATCAATGAGTAGGTCAAATCATAGACAAACCCTGTTAACACTCTAGAGGCCATATCTTTTGTCCAATCTTCATATAAGTTGTCCAGAATGATCTTCATGACAAAAGCAAGGTCAGTATGAGGGTCATGTTGATTCAATAAGTTGGTTGCTAGTTCAAATACATGTAATAGACAAACCTTGTTAACACTCTAGAGTCCATGTTTTTGTCCAATCTTCATATAACTTGTCTAGAATGATCTTCATGACAAAAGCTAGGTAAAGTTGGTATATGGGTCATTCTATGCAATATTCAATATTTGACTCGAGTGTAACTTCATTTCCCTGATAAAGCAGAACAATGTATGAACAGTTGTGACATTCTCATGTTTTTTATTTTTATTTTATTACAAGTAAATATTCTATGTACCAAAACCATTTAGGTAAAACAAACAGGGCCCAGTAGATTTAAACAAATTATTTATTTCAAATAAGACCCTATTTGAAAAATTATACAAACAACTTTTGGGGCTGATTATAATATGAATAAATTACCTTGTAATGGGGTTCGCCGCTGTACCACGTGATCAATACCTCTTAACGTTTGTGTGAACATTTTGGAAAACATCAAGGTTACAAATTCCTTGAATAACGTAGTTTTTACGAGAAAGCGTCATATTGTGCGCTTCCATGTCCATTGGAAACAAGCATTTTACAGACACGTTAGAAGGTATCATGTGGTACAGTGGCGAACACCATTACAACTGAGAAAGTGTTAGAACTGAATTTGTTCAAAATATGAATATAAAGACTGAAACGATGGGCCAGGTTTGGCCCACAGACAGTATTATTGTGGGACAAAATCATTATTTTAGGGTCAATGGAGCAAGGGTCCACTGTTTTCATGACTAGTTTTATTGATATGACAATTTGTGAGTGTGGTTTTGTAGTTTTTATATGTGATTTTAAAGTAATTTTGTGTGAAGAGAAGTGTTAAAGCATTTTTTGTATTATGATAATTTTGTTACAGTCAAACCTGTCTATAAAGCCCATTAAAGGGAACCAGTAAAAGTGGACTTTATGGGCAGGTGGTCTTTATATACAGGTTCAAATAATATGAATAAAGAACAATTGGGATATAATTTTACTAGCCTTTATAAGCAGGTGGCTCTAATATAGAGGTGGCCTTTAAGGCAGGTTGGGCTGTGTAATCTATTCTTAAGGTTGATGCATGACAAAGTTTATATAATTTATGATAATGTCTGAATAATGTTACTACTCTCATGTCAGACAGATTAATTACAAGGGATAGGTGCTACAATATTTTTTCCATGTTGCGTCCTGCATGAGCATGTATTCAGTTCAATGGGGATTACTTGGCGAAGCCTCATTTGAGAGGAAAAAATATCTGATCACTCGATTAGAATTTGAGTCCGAAACGAGTTATAAATTCTCTTTGTACCATGATATGTGATATATCCATAAACAATGACCTCCAAGTAGACCGTGGTGGCCTAATGGATAAGACGTCAGTCTACAAGTCCAGGGACTCTCACCACTGTGAGTTTGAGTCAGACTCGGACCACTTGAGAAAGTGAATTTTTCCTGCTGTTGGCCTTTACTGGTTCACCAGGTGTCAATATAATGTGTCTGGGGAGTGGTAGGCTTGTCTGTGGCATACTGACTCAATGAGCTAGCACTTTAAAGTCACCCTGAGTGTGCGCTGGTAAAGGCAGACCATAAAACACACTCACTCACACTTCACATGCATACAGGAACTTGTTCATAGATTAATCCATAGAGATTAATAAAGTAGTTCTTGTTGCAAATAGCTGAAAAATTGCTGGTACGATGTTAAGAAACATTCAACAACAACAACAACCTCAAAGTATAGATCTGTTCACTTAACCTTTAATTTAAATATTTTTAGCTCACCTGAGCCAAAGGCTCAGATGAGCTATTGCAATCTATCACCGTCCGTCGTGCGTCGTGTGTCGTGCGTCGTGTGTAAACTTTACATTTTAATCTTCTCCTCCAAAACTACTGGGCCATATTTGATGAAACTTGGTGATTATCATGCCTAGGTAACAGCCTTTCAAAATTGTGTTCGGGGTTTGGCCACGCCCAACAAGATGGCCGCTGTTACTAAAAATAGCAAAAAGACAAAAAAATCTTCTTCTCTGAAACCAAAAGGTGCAGGCAAATTTTGATTGGATATTTGGATTCAGCATACCTGGTAACATAAAAATTGTGTTTTTTATGAAAATTAGACGAAAAATAGGTTACGCGTTTTTTGCGTAAAATTACGTAATTTTTAAAATGAGACATTTCTTGTTATAACTTCATAACGGCTGAAGATAATTGTATGGAGTTTTCACTGTTGATCTTGTCTTGCAATTTTCTTCCAATTGATGTCAAGGTCGAAGGTCAAGGTCATGTCCCAGTTTTTGACCTTTGATAAAAAATGCTATTTTTTTAACATTTCTTGTGATAATGGCGTAGGATTTTTAGTTATTTGTAGATATTGACGATCATTTTGATACATAGATCAGGGTCATGGGCTCAAAGGTCAAGGTCACAGATGTCCAAGAATACCAAAATAGTTAATTATCTGCAAAACTATGAATTTTTTAATAGGCTTGTATATCAGAATATTGTAGGTAATGGCACAATGGTCATTTTGATATATGAATAAAGGTCATGGGTTCAAAGGTCAAGGTAAAAGACGCGAACGAATACTTAAATGGTTAATTATCTCAAAAACTATAAACTTTTTGTATAGGCATGTATATTGGAATATTGTAGGCATTTGCACAACAATCATTTTGATATATGAATGAAGGTCATAGGTTCAAAGGTCAAGGTCATAGATGCAAACAAATACTTAAATGGTTAATTATCTCAAAAACTATAAACTTTTTGTATAGGCATGTATATAGGCATATTGTAGGTATTGGCCTAATGATCATTTTGATATATGAATGAAGGTCATATGTTCAAAGGTCAAGGTCATAGAATTAAATGAATACTTAAATGGTTAATTATCTCAAAAACTATAAACTTTTTGTATAGGCATGTATATTGGAATATTGTAGGTATTGGCCTAACGATCATTTTGATATATGAATGAAGGTCATAGGTTCAAAGGTCAAGGTCATAGCTGCAAACGAATATTTAAATGGTTAATTATCTCAAAAACTATAAACTTTTTGTATAGGCATGTATATTGGAATATTGTAGGTATTGGCCTATCGATCATTTTGATATATGAATGAAGGTCATAGGTTCAAAGGTCAAGGTCATAGATGCAAATGAATACTTAAATGGTTAATTATCTCAAAAACTATAAACTTTTTGTATAGGCATGTATATTGGAATATTGTAGGCATTTGCACAACAATCATTTTGATATATGAATGAAGGTCATAGGTTCAAAGGTCAAGGTCATAGATGCAAACAAATACTTAAATGGTTAATTATCTCAAAAACTATAAACTTTTTGTATAGGCATGTATATTGGAATATTGTAGGTATTGGCCTAATGCACATTTTAATATACAGATGTTTTAGCTGTTTATAAATAATATATTGTAGCTAGACTTTAAATATGTTATATATAGCATACTTATATAATAATTATTATAATTAATTTGCAAAAATACTTGCATATTATTGGCCTTTACTGCTGAAAATTTTGATATTCTCTTTTATTAATGTCATTGGCCATTGAACCTCTGCATAAGATATGTACTCTTCCTCAGGTGAGCGTTAAGGCCCATGGGCCTCTTGTTTATTTTTTATAAGTATGTGTTTATTTCATATACCTAATAAGAAACACTAAACACAAATACTGTTCATGTATCAACTATGAATTCTTATACTATCCCTGTAATGGGTGGATTCTCCCATATGAATATTCCTAATGAAAGATCAAGGGAACAGGTCAATGTTGTTTGCACTATGATTAGCACAAATATCTAAGCATTAATATTGATGTTATTGTTGAGTACTGTATGACATCTGCATATTATAATGTCAGGGGTCCTATCATTCCTATATTTTCCTATATAATTTAAAAACCTCCTATATTTCCTGTATTTTCCTATATTTTCCTATATTTTTGTTACTGATAGCTTCAGGAATTCAGAATTGGGTCATTTTCCCCACATTTAGTACATATCTAAAGCAAGATATCATTACATTTTATGTTTCTAAACCAGTAAATGTACATTGCAGTTGCCAATATTATATGTTTATTAGTAGAAAGAAGGAAAGAGAATGGCTGAAAAAGAGGAAAGGAGGCCATAGATGTATAATTTATGTGTAAACTATATAAAAATACATGTATTCCTAAAATTTTAGTGAAAACTCCTATTTTTTCCTATAAAACTCCTATAATTTTGACCACATATTCCTATTTTTCCTATATTTTTGGACCCCTGTAATGCAGACATGTGTGTCTGATGGTTGTTATTAAATTGGACTGCTTGAAAAGCTTAGAAATTTGTATAGAAAATGTTAAATAAAAATATGGTGCTTATCTTGCAAGATATTTGTATCATGTTTTCAAGAACATCACTGTTATAGCTTGATTGCATTATTTTTTAGGAGAAATTTCAAATACATTTATATAATACAGTCCAATCTGGCTTAAAGGCTACCTCTATATAAGAGTCATCTGCTTGTAAAGGCCAGTAGAATTATATCCCAATTGCCATTTCTTCATATTATTTGAATCTGTATATAAAGGCTACCTACCCATAAAGACCAGCTTTTACTGGTTCCCTTGGTTGGCCTTTTTAGACAGGTTTAACTGAATATGTTTTGTAAAATTTATGAAATTCATGTAAGGAATACAATTTTTTCAATTAATCAATAGTGTTTGTTTCTTATTAGCTCACCTGACCGAAGGTTATGTGAGCTTGTGGTATAAGGCAGTGTGTGTGTGTGTGTGTGTGTGTGTGTGTGTTGTTAACATATTATGGACTTCTCCACTTAAACTACTGCATGTATACAGATTTCTCTCCGGATTCGTTAAATGGTACTGGCGTTGCCCTGAGTGTACTCAAAGGTCAAATGTCACCTATAGTTTGTGTAGTATCGATATAAGTGAAATATTCTTGACTGGGATGTTAAACCAACCAATCAACCAATCAATCATACAAGAAACTTTACTGTTAAGAAGTGTTCAGTTTGTACTTTCGTGGTATAGTGAGTTAGGAAGCCTCCGTGACCAAGTGATCTAAAGCACACAGATCACAGTAACTTTGTCGACTTGGTTCGAATCCTACTCGGGGCAGATCCTAATGCAAGTACTTTTGTTAGGCTTTTGTCAAATGTCAGTAGTTTTCACAAGCCACTTGGGGTTTTCTCCGCCATCTTTGAAGTTACTGCTTTATAATGTGAAAAAATCTCAAATGGGGTGTAGAACTTGTGGAATTTTTCTTTGTCCTGGCAGGAAGATCAGGCCCCGGTTTCACAATTATTTCTTAGCTAAGATTTTCCTTAACTTAAATCTTGCAAATTTTCCATCCTTTATAATTTTGTTAATTTTGAAGATATTCAGGATTTTTATGTGTCAATCTTAAGATATTTTCTAGATTAAAACATTTGCATTTAGTTTTGACAAAAATATTCACCAGTAGTTCCAAAAATGATTACCAAGATTTGCTAAATTTAAGTTAAGAAAAATCTTAGCTAAGGAATTATTGTGAAACCGGGGCCAGCAACAGTTTTATTTTTCACAGTCAATTTTACTTGTCTAATTGGGGCTAATCAACAGCAGTTTTATTTGCCTGTAAGCTGAAATTTCAGTTCAAAAATATGTTTGGCAAAGTGATTGTGCGAAAACAGTTGAGATTTACAAGCATGTGATTTTGACAAAATACCAGCGAAAACCCTGCCAACAATTTGTTACGATGTTGTTTTATTAATCATATTATTTTGAACTTATTCCGTTGTAACATAAAACAACTGTAAAAAGTTTGGATGCTGGGGTCAAAAGGTAAAATGTTGGGGTCAAAAATTGAAATGATCGGATCATACTTGTTGACCTGTACAAGCCGGAGAAGATCTCTGTTTATTGGAGGTGAAGAGTTCAACTGATGCAGTCATTATTGATCATTTTACATATTTTCACAATTAATAATAACGTGATAATATACACCGGCCATTACAACTGTAAAAATCGTGACTTTAACTACCACGGTCATTCTCGGTTATTGTGTACTCTTCTGAAGGAAAATCGTTTCTTTGGTATAACTTCTACTGTGCATAAAGGCTATTTTAAACATGGAATATTGTAAATTACATTTTAATAAAGAATTGCTTGGACAAATTAACAGTGCATATTTATTTACTATTCAGGGACCTAACCAAAAATTATATTTTTGTCAATGCTGCATATTTTGGTTAACGTCTGTATATAGCAAAAATCACATTTGTGACAGAAAATATGTATTCCAGCTATCCATTTGGGCCCCAAATTACAAAATGAATGTACGTTTTACCTGCGTGATTGAATCAAGACAATTCACACCTGGATGACCTACATATAAGCAATGAGGTATCTAATAGGAGTATTTATACTTAACCATTTTGATTTTTTTTAAAAAGTGGCATAATTTATGGTATGCACACACTCACATAGATTGATTTAAAAGAAAACATTTTTTTCCCACTTAGGTCTCTCTTTTCTTTGTTGAAATATAATTAAAATGTTAACAAAAAGATACACATAAAATTAATCGCAATATATGCATGTTCAAAATAGCCTTTATGCACAGTAATTAACACCTTAGCTAACAGATCTTTGACCGACAGATACGAGGGGAGGTCAAAAAGTTATAGAATGGGGTATATATTGCCGCAACAAGCCATACATTTTATTATTATTTTTCAATATAGTCCCCATTTACCCTAATTAACGCCTTAGCGAATAGATGTTTGACCGATAGACTTGTGAAGGACAGAACCATGCAAACTGAAATTTCATAAATGTATAGTGCATGCACAAACACGAGACGCAAGTTAAATCAAAACGCACAAAGCATAAATTTTTAAAAATAAAATCCTTTGTTTTTCCACTGTTTTATAACTCATATTCACATTAACCCCCCCCCCCCATATCTTAAGAATGGACAGAGTCTTCCAAAACTAATAAAATGTAAATAAAAAAAAAATAAGAAAGAAACAGTGCGTTGCTTAGCAACGAGGTTTTTGTACGGCGTTTCACGACAGTGAAAGCTTACTTTGCTATCGCTTTCTGCCAAGATCAGGCTTCTTTGCTATGAAATTGTAAGATATGAGTACGCATGGAAATAGTGCGCCTGGTAAATGAACGTGAAAGAAATATATCTGTTTTATCATGAGATATGTATTCTGAGGCGGGTAATGCATTTGGTTACATATGCACATTTGGAATAAATTTTCGGAATCTAGTAAAATATTGCGACGGGATGCATCCAAAAATTTCTGCCATCTGGCGAACTGATCTCGTGTTTACAATAAAAAGTAGTCCGGGAAGTTTGCGTCCTACGATTTAAAATCATAACTTTTTATGAAATAAACAGCAATGGCAGGTGGATTTAATTAATTCTTTATGAAATCTACGGTAATTTGAATTTATTTTGAAAGATTGGTGTTGAGGTAATTGTGCCATATTTTAAAACTGTTTATCAATTAGATTTCACTTTCGTGACAGGGGGATAAATCGTACAGTGTCGTGTGCAAATGAGCACATGTCGATTTTAAATACTTCACCGATTTGGAAGTAAAATTAACATTAAACGGGAATATTGTGAATGATAATCAGCAGTTTATTAAAACCCAGACTTAACAGCTAATGATCCAGTTACATACAACCGCTAGAATGTACCCCCTCATAGCGACGGTAGGGTCTGCAAAACTCTACTTTCTCTCTATCCGAAATGACAAAACGATCGGGTACGACTTAATAAAAGTTTATTAAATTTTAATTACTGATTGTCTTTTTCATATATTTATGACGTTATTATTTTCTACCATTTTACTTAGCAATACATGGTTTGGAACATTGTTTCTTTTTCCAAAAAACATCCGTCGGACTATGCATAGATTGACCCCCCCCCCCTTTCCCGGGGGGATTTTCGGTTATATTCTGTCTTGCCGCAACACCATTTTCCCAACTACGCCGTACAGCAGCACGGCAGTGCTGTTTCATTGTGTCATATGTAACGCAAAAATAACTTATTATTATACAATCATTATTATTATTATTGTTAAAGAAATAGATACTCATATGGGTTATATTTTTGGTAAAATCGACTTTTTTGTCTGAAATACAAATTTATTAGTCAAATATTTTGCAATCGCTGACGGCAGATTACTCGGCCTAGTCAATATTGGTAATGCGTTTAGACATTTGACATTTAATCGTGCCGGAACTATTTGGTAATATTGTAGAAAATTTATTGAATAATTATCAAAATATTTTGGTTTTTTAATTGTCGTAAACAGTAATGCTTTCGTTAACCTGGGCATGTTGATACGTTGCTTTAGAGATATTACATTTAATAAATGCGATTTTACAATCAATTGAGAGAGAGAGAGAGAGAGAGAGAGAGAGAGAGAGAGAGAGAGAGAGAGAGAAGAGGAGCCACATAAATTGTAAAGCGGTTTATAGTTGCTTTGGTTGCTTTACCAGTTCAAACCTTGACAAACGATAAAAAATAAAAGTCAATCCTTAAAATTTACAAACATGTGTCTTTTTGCGAATTGATGATTTATAAAGAGAAGCTACGAAAGCCTATTTACGAAAGCCTATTAGGCTCATAAATAAAAAAAATTAAAAGGCGTAATAACGCGAAATAAAGGCGTTATAACGCCTTTAGAAAGGCGTAATAACGCGAATTGAAAGGCGTTATAACGCGAAATAAAGGCGTTATAACGCCTTTAGAAAGGCGTAATAACGCGAATTGAAAGGCGGTATAACGCGAAGTTAAGATGCCTTCCATAATGATGTGGAGGTCCTGGGGTTTAATCTCTACCCCCACCCCCCACCCCCACACTTTACATACATATTAAATGTGTGTGTGTGTGGGGTGTGTGTGTGTGTGTGTGTGTGTGTGTGTGTGTGTGTGTGTGTGTGTTTCCTGCACAACTGTATGTAATGTAATAAGCTGTTTTATATGTATTTATTCTATGAAAATAAAAAAAAATGCACATCATCCGATCCTGCGCTGAAATGATCATGAACATACTTTTTCAGTAAAACAGAAAGAAAGGTTTCTTTTCAATGTTAAAGCTTTGTTTTTTTCATTAAGAGTATCATTTTTATATGGGGATGGAAATCTTATAAGTAATCTGAAATATAAACATTGATAAACATTGGCAATGTACACATGGCTATTTATTAAAAAGTTCCTGTCTAATTGTCAATCGCTAACTTTTAACAATGATTAAATGACACCTGTGACATCTTAGTATGAATAGATCTACAGTTGCCTTAAGCTTTTCAAACTAAAACCAATCTGTTTGTGGTGAGGGTTGTTAACATTCTCAAGTGACTGCTCTATATATAGACAAAAAGGCGTTATTACGCCTTTCTAAAGGCGTTATAATGCCTTTCGATTCGCGTTATTACGCCTTTCTAAAGGCGTTATAACGCCTTTATTTCGCGTTATAACGCCTTTCAATTCGCGTTATTACGCCTTTATTTCGCGTTATAACGCCTTGCAATTCGCGTTATTACGCCTTTATTTCGCGTTATAACGCCTTTTTTCGCATTATAACGCCTTTATTTCGCGTTATTACGCCTTTTAATTTTTTTTATTTATGAGCCTAATAGGCTTTCGTAAGAAGCAGATTGAACAGAGACATTTCAGTTTGGAACTATTTGCGGGGTTTTGCGCATTATTACGTTTCATTTGCCATGGCGAAACTATTTACACTTTCAAAGTTCATCGTAAAATAACGTTAGTCGAAGATAATTATAAGAAGTTCATTTAGAGTGATATTTAGATAGTAAATCTATTTATATATAGGTCATACTTGGCCAGTGCATAGGTCACTAGGTTAAATTTTAAATCCCGAAGGTCAAATTTAGTCCAATCTTCTCCAAACTTCCATGACTGGTCTTCTAGACTAAAACTAGGTCAAGTTCATAAACGAATCATGTTAAAGCGTCTTGAAGACACTCTAGAAACGAATTGTATTGGCTAATCATTCTTCGCCAAACTTGCCAAGAATTATTTTCTAGGCATAAGCTAGGTCCAATATGTGCATTGACCATGTTGGATCAATAAGTAGGTCATTGGTTAAACCTATTGTAGGTTACAATATTTCAGAATTTTCTGGTGAGTGCTTGGGACATTCATGGCACACGTGGTTTCCGAAAGTCCTGTTCGGTAGTGAAAGTTTCAGATGTGGAGATCCCATATAATGTTATGGTTCCTTATACATTATCTATCCAAGAAACAAACACCAAACATTCAGTTAAAGATAACCCGCTGATGACGCCAAACTCCCCAGCTCCTCATGGCATGATTTCCGATTTTACCAAAGCTCTCAAAAATTTAATGGCCATAATCACAATATTGTTTAATAGAATAATTTTTAATTCACAAGTGGCGAGTGTGGCTAGCTAAGAGGAGGTACTACCCTTCCTGATAACCCGGTCTCACTTCACCTGATCACGTTCACGAATTTCACTTTATTTGGTGCCATTGTTTGTGTTTTTATGTCTGTTTTTGACTTTGGGATTGTGATTTTGACATGGATTGGTATGTTTGTTTTTGACTTTAGGATTGTGATTTGGACATGGATTGGTATGTTTGTCTTTGACTTTGGGATTGTGATTTTGACATGGATTGGTATGTTTGTTTTTGACTTTGGGATTGTGATATGGACATGGATTGGTATGTTTGTTTTTGACTTTGGGATTGTGATTTGGACATGGATTTGTATGTCTGTTTTTGACTTTGGGATTGTGATTTGGACATGGATTGGTATGTTTGTTTTCAATTTGGGGTTGTGATTTGGACATGGATTGGTATGTTTGTTTTTTACTTTGGGATTGTGATTTGGACATGGATTGGTATGTTTGTTTTTGACTTTGGGATTGTGATTTGGACATGGATTGGTATGTTTGTTTTTTTAATTTGGGATTGTGATTTGGACATGGATTGGTATGTTTGCTTTTACTTTGGCATTATGATTTGGACATGGATTGGTATGTCTGTTTTTGACTTCGGGATTGTGATTTGGACAGGGATTGGTATGTCTGTTTTTGACTTTAGGATTGTGATTTGGACATGGATTGGTATGTTTGCTTTTACTTTGGCATTATGATTTGGACATGGATTGGTATGTCTGTTTTTGACTTCGGGATTGTGATTTGGACAGGGATTGGTATGTCTGTTTTTGACTTTAGGATTGTGATTTGGACAGGGATTGGTATGTCTGTTTTTGACTTTAGAATTGTGGTTTGGACATGGGTTGACATGTCTGATTTTGACTTCGGGATTGTGATTTAGACATGGGTTGGTATGTCTGTTTTTTACTGTGGGATTGTGATTTAGACATGGGTTGACATGTCTGATTTTGACTTCGGGATTGTGATATGGACATGGGTTGATATGTCTGTTTTTGACTTCGGGATTGTGATATGGACATAGATTAATGTGTCTGTTTTTACTTCGGGATTGTGATATGGACATGGATTGATGTGTCTGTTTTTGACTTCGGGATTGTGGTTTAGACATGGGTTGATATGTCTGTTTTTGACTTCGGGATTGCGATTTAGACATGGATTGATATGTCTGTTTTTGACTTTAGGATTGTAGTTTGGACATGGGTTGAGATGTCTGATTTTAACTTCGGGATTGTGATTTAGACATGGATTGGTATGTCCGTTTTTTACTTTGGGATTGTGATTTAGACATGGGTTGACATGTCTGTTTTTGACTTCGGGATTGTGGTTTAGACATGGGTTGATATGTCTGTTTTTGACTTCGGGATTGCGATTTAGACATGGATTGATATGTCTGTTTTTGACTTTAGGATTGTGGTTTGGACATGGGTTGACATGTCTGATTTTGACTTCGGGATTGTGATTTAGACAAGGATTGGTATGTCCGTTTTTTACTTTGGGATTGTGATTTAGACATGGGTTGACATGTCTGATTTTGACTTCGGGATTGTGATTTGGACATGGATTGGTGTGTCTTTTTGACTTCGGGATTGTGATATGGACATGGATTGATATGTCTGTTTTTGACTTCGGGATTGTTATATGGACATGGATTTCTGTGTCTGTTTTTGACTTCGGGATTGTGATATGGATATGGATTGATATGTCTGTTTTTGACTTCGGGATTGTTATATGGACATGGATTGAAGTGTCTGTTTTTGACTTCGGGATTGTTATATGGACATGGATTGATGTGTCTGTTTTTGACTTCGGGATTGTGATTTAGACATGGATTGGTATGTCCGTTTTTTACTTTGGGATTGTGATTTAGACATGGGTTGACATGTCTGATTTTGACTTCGGGATTGTGATTTGGACATGGATTAGTGTGTCTTTTTGACTTCGGGATTGTGATATGGGCATGGATTGATATGTCTGTTTTTGACTTCGGGATTGTGATATGGACATGGATTGATATGTCTGTTTTTGACTTCTGGATTGTGATTTAGACATGGGTTGATATGTCTGTTTTTGACTTCGGGATTGCGATTTAGACATGGATTGATATGTCTGTTTTTGACTTTGGGATTGTTATATAGACATGGATTGATGTGTCTGTTATTTACTTCGGGATTGTGATTTAGACATGGGTTGATATGTCTGTTTTTGACTTCGTGATTGCGATTTAGACATGGATTGATATGTCTGTTTTTGACTTCGGGATTGTTATATGGACATGGATTGATATGTCTGTTTTTGACTTCGGGATTGTTATATGGACATGGATTGATGTGTCTGTTTTTGACTTCGGGATTGTGATATGGACATGGATTGATGTGTCTGTTTTTGACTTCTGGATTGTGATTTAGACATGGGTTGATATGTCTGTTTTTGACTTCGGGATTGCGATTTAGACATGGATTGATATGTCTGTTTTTGACTTTGGGATTGTTATATAGACATGGATTGATGTGTCTGTTATTTACTTCGGGATTGTGATTTAGACATGGGTTGATATGTCTGTTTTTGACTTCGGGATTGCGATTAAGACATGGATTGATATGTCTGTTTTTGACTTCGGGATTGTTATATGGACATGGATTGATATGTCTGTTTTTGACTTCGGGATTGTTATATGGACATGGATTGATATGTCTGTTTTTGACTTCGGGATTGTTATATGGACATGGATTGATGTGTCTGTTTTTGACTTCGGGATTGTTATATGGACATGGATTGATGTGTCTGTTTTTGACTTCGGGATTGTGATATGGATATGGATTGATATGTCTGTTTTTGACTTCGGGATTGTTATATGGACATGGATTGATGTGTCTGTTTTTGACTTCGGGATTGTGATTTGGACATGGATTAGTGTGTCTTTTTGACTTCGGGATTGTGATATGGGCATGGATTGATATGTCTGTTTTTGACTTCGGGATTGTGATATGGACATGGATTGATGTGTCTGTTTTTGACTTCGGGATTGTGATTTAGACATGGGTTGATATGTCTGTTTTTGACTTCGGGATTGCGATTTAGACATGGATTGATATGTCTGTTTTTGACTTCGGGATTGTGATATGGACATGGATTGATGTGTCAGTTTTTGACTTCGGGATTGTGATTTAGACATGGGTTGATATGTCTGTTATTTACTTCTGGATTGCGATTTAGACATGGATTGATATGTCTGTTTTTGACTTCGGGATTGTTATATGGATATGGATTGATATGTCTGTTTTTGACTTCGGGATTGTTATATGGACATGGATTGATGTGTCTGTTTTTTGACTTCGGGATTGTTATATGGACATGGATTGATATGTCTGTTTTTGACTTCGGGATTGTTATATGGACATGGATTGATGTGTCTGTTTTTGACTTCGGGATTGTGATATGGATATGGATTGATATGTCTGTTTTTGACTTCGGGATTGTTATATGGACATGGATTGATGTGTCTGTTTTTGACTTCGGGATTGTTATATGGACATGGATTGATGTGTCTGTTTTTGACTTCGGGATTGTGCTATGGATATGGATTGATATGTCTGTTTTTGACTTCGGGATTGTTATATGGATATGGATTGATATGTCTGTTTTTGACTTTGGGATTTTGATTTGGACATGGATTGATATGTCTGTTTTTGACTTCGGGATTGCGATTTAGACATGGATTGATATGTCTGTTTTTGACTTCGGGATTGTGATATGGATATGGATTGATATGTCTGTTTTTGACTTCGGGATTGTTATATGGACATGGATTGATATGTCTGTTTTTGACTTTGGGATTTTGATTTGGACATGGATTGATGTGTCTGTTTTTGACTTTGGGATTTTGATTTGGACATGGATTGATATGTCTGTTTTTGACTTTGGGATTTTGATTTGACATGGATTGATATGTTTGTTTTTGACTTCGGGATTGTGATTTGGACATGGATTGATATGTCTGTTTTTGACTTTGGGATTTTGATTTGGACATGGATTGATATGTCTGTTTTTGACTTTGGGATTTTGATTTGGACATGGATTGATATGTCTGTTTTTGACTTTGGGATTTTGATTTGACATGGATTGATATGTTTGTTGTTTATTTGAATTAATATATAAATGTTTGTTTCTATATTTGAATTTGTAACTGCAGTGTAAAGTATGCTTCAGCCAACACAAATGATAAAGCTGTATAAATGTAGTTTTGAAACTAAATATTCCTCGTCGCAAATACTGTAAAATTATCAATTTTCGTTGTATTCGTCATTACCCACGAAAACATTCAAACGAAATAATATATATATCACAAACCCGTTATAAATAGTAAAATGAACCACGAATTTAGTTCTCTAACCAAATACTGTGAAATCATCAATTTTCGCGGCATTCCAATTTCCACCCATTACCCACGAAAACATTCAAACCATGGATTTATCAAACCACGAATTAGAATTTTACTAAGAACCACAAAATTTGACTTCGCGAAAATAGATGATGTCCCAGTAAACGAAACATTGCTGATGCGATTAAAACCAATCGGGCTTCACTCTTTATCCGCCCGTGATCTCTGTAGATATCCTTTGCAAGATTTAAACTAGAATTGTCTTTTGAGATCTAAGTACCCCCCATCCTAAACATTAAAAGTTTTCCTGCGACTTTGACCTTTCCGATATGACCTTGGTTCAAGGTCATGACACACCTTTGGACCATAAAGATTATTCATGTGAAGTTTCATGAGAGTCTAAAGTCTTGATAAGATATGGCCTAGGCATGATTTTACACAAACAGACAGACAGACAGACATGGTGATTCCTACACACCCCCTCAAACTAGTTTGTGAAAGGGGGGGTATAATTAAGGAAAATCTTAGGTAAGACTGGAGCCTAAGTATTAAACAGACAGAAACTAATTTTCTAAGACAAAACCATTACCTAGTCCACATTACCAGTAATTGTTTTTGTTTAAATCTATTATAGATACTATCTATATATCTATTGACGTCATAAAACAGTTCTGGCTAAAAACTGCAACCGATTTATCCATGGTGATTGTAACACCTATCCAAGTGTTTCGTTTACCTGTTAATTACAGGTATATATTATTACCTGGATGCATCATTTATTGGCCAGAGAATACCAACATTGTGTGAATAACACAGATACCAATATATAAACAGATCTTGTATTAGAGTGGTCATTTCAACGGTGACCGGGGTGTGGAAACGGATTTAGTTTCAGCCTCAAAACCGACTAGTGACCTTTTAGTTGTGTCTAATGTTTGAAGTTTTAGTGACTTGTTGTACTGTCGAATTTAAACTAAGGTCTACTAGTATCTACATCAGTGTCCGGCGGTAGGATTTGCCAAAACGATACGTGTGACAGGTGCTTGAAGACTATAAAAAATCTGTCGCAGAAATCAGTCAAAACGACAATTGGTTAGTTAGCTGTGGCTATCGCTGAGAACATTACACCCAAGGAAGTCTCAACAACAACAACAACAACAACAACAACAACATTATCATCATCAACAACAACGTAATCACGTACACAAGACAGATTGATCTACAATAAAAAGTTGTTATTCAATTTAAAATCAGTGGACAAGACTGACCATCCTTCTGTAGTCGGTGAACAACAGTGACCATGTTGGCTTATTCTGTCGCTGTACTTGTAATGTCCAGTACTTTAATAATAGGTAAGACAATAATAATAATAATAATAATAATAATAAAATTAAGTAATAATAATAATAATAATAATAATAATAATAATAATTGGTAAGACATTCATAATAAAATAACAGAGAACAGCCAGGTTTTGAGAAGTTGTGATTTGAGTAACCAGGCTTTGGATAGATTCAGAGTCCGCTTTTATTGTGTTCGAAATTTATGGATATTCGTTCAGACACAGTAATATTTCGATAGATATTGGCAACGTATGAAACGGAATGTAGGACATATAAGGACATAATAATAATAATAATTCGTTTTACAGAGGTAATTATGAGCAATACTTTATTTTAGTAATAATCAAGTATGGTACATTATGAACAAAGTTTACATTTGGGATTCTAGAAAAAGTATTAACGAGTCTCCTGCTAAATTGATAATAATTATTATGAAAGTGAGGCCGAGTTCAAATATTTAAAATGAGCCAAATGTCTAAAACCGAAAAAATGTTTACAAATCAAAAAGTGAATTGTAAATTGAAAAACACAGGTAGTCACGGATTTGTGTATCATTTTGGTAGAATTTATTATCATTTTTAAATATATCTGAATGAAATCGTCGGGGTGTATAACGACTTCAGTTGAGGAAATATATCGTAGTCCGATGTTTCAAATGACCTACCAAAGTCAGGTTAAACAACCCATAAATTGTGGAGATTTTTTTATGATATGGTGGTGTGGTAAACCTTACTATTGATGAAAATACCCATGCTTTCGAAGTTGTTCAAAAATATATATTGTTATCCAAAAGATTTTGTCAGTAACTCTCTCTCTCTCTCTCTCTCTCTCTCTCTCTCTCTCTATATCATCTACTTTAACAATAATATAATACTTAATGCAATATTTAATTCTTCATCTTGCTTTCCTGATCTTATAAGTTTATGTATTTTAAGCAAAGACTGTGGAGACGAGTTAATATAAGACCTTGGTCTTGTTCTCGAATTCTTTTCTTCTTGTATATGTACGTTGTTATTGTACCATTGTATTGTTTTTGTGAATAAAATATTGTTTAAACTAAAATTTGGAGAATACAGAGATATGACATTTTGTATTCTAAGGGAAAGGCTCATTTGAAAATGCTAAAAATGCAATCCAAATGGCCGGACTACGATAGTCTCTTTACTGAAATGGTACATGAATTCTTGACCAAAAAAAAAAAAAAAAAAAAAAAAAAAAAAACTCGTACTGGACAACAGAGTAAGCTCTGAAATCATTAACTGATCTCAGCGGTTTTGTTGTGGTTAATAATTTGTGGTGAACTCGATCGCAAAGTGGAAAATATATATGATTGTAAAAGGAATCATTCCAGGTTGTTGCATCACTAAAATAATATAATGGACTTTATTTCAGTTCACGAAATTGTTTATTGATATTCACAAAAAATAGGTGGCATGAGATTCACAAAATAGATGGCATGAAATTAAAAATGGCATGAGATTCACAAAAAATAGGTGGCATGAAATAAGAGTGGCATGAGATTCACAAAAATAGGTGTCATGAAATTAAAAACGGTTATCAGTAATATATCCTGCGCTATTCTTGCATCCCCTTATTTCGTTAGAAAAGCAAAAACATATGGTAAAAATTATGACGACGACGACAACAACGACGACGACGGCAATGATGATGATGATGATGATGATGATGATGATGATGATGATGATGATGGAGGTGGTGATTTCTGTACAAAAATATTTTTACGAGATTCATGACCTAGTTAACTGCAAATAGCTATATTTTTATTCTCCACAACATCGCAAA
The DNA here is from genome assembly GCA_021292105.1 of Anadara kagoshimensis. Lineage (NCBI taxonomy): Eukaryota > Metazoa > Mollusca > Bivalvia > Arcoida > Arcidae > Anadara > Anadara kagoshimensis. Next base: position 43,238,132 of record CM037872.1, on the reverse strand, counting down.
CCGATTAATAATTCAAAGGCATATTTTGATCTTGAACCATAGTTTTGGTGTTTGAATTTTGGTATTGTACATGTTCTATATGGCTGTAATTTCGTTACTGTGTATTTATTTATTTTTGTTTTCACGTAACTTGTATATTATATTTACAATGACAAAAAATACATGTAATAATAATAATAATAATAATAATAAAACCAAAACAAAGTTGAGATTTAAATAGTTTTTGCACTGTTTCTGTCATTATGTAATAATTATAACTCTTTGCAATGCACACATTTCAAACATAACTTTATACTTTAAGCTGTTCCGGTTCCCAACAAGAGAGACCCACCAAGCTTACCTTCAGACTCGGAAAAGCAACTGCGATCTCTGACCAGCAAAGAGAATGTCGTCAAACCCAAAACAATGGACACACTACAACACACACGGACAATGGAACAACAGCAGAAGTTGAATGAAGTCGAGAAGTACAACAGAAAAATGGCATGGAATTGATACAAAAAGATGAAAGTCGTCAACAGGAACGCCAACACGAGGAGCTTCAGCAACAGCACGAACAACAACAACAGGGAGAGCAAGAGCTTCAACAAAGGCCGATACAACAGCAACAACAACAACAGCAGCAGCAGCAGCAACAACAACAACAACAACAACAACAACAACAACAGGGAGAGCAAGATGTTCAACAAAGCCTGACACATCAACAAAGAGCACATCAAGAAAGTCAGAGACAACAAGAGAATCAAAGACCACAACAGGAGACACAGGCACTACCGACGATCTCGAATGCCATTGTTGATGATCTGGTGTCGAAGATTAATGATAATATACGTTCCCGGCATGCAACTATGACGTTATGTAGGAAAGTCCATGGCTTTTATTTTAAAGGGAAATGTATTATTGCTAAAGGTATGTTTACAAACAGATGGTACTCTGTATATTAAAGTAGGATAAGTGACATTGTCATTTGCTTTTCAAGCTCGAGTTAAAACAGCGTTGTAAGAAATTGTCCATATGACGAGAAAACAGAGGGCTCGTGTCAGTGTCCGTATGGCGTGAAGACAGAAGAGTGTGTGTCAGTGCACGCGTGGGATATATCGAACTGCTCATAGCGCATTCCAACATAAGAATTTCATAAATACAGCCGTTTGGTGATCTCTCGATAATTACACCAAATGATTTTATCTGAGATATTGAACCCTGTTTCCTAGAATGAAATATCAGAAGTTGAAAGCATTTGAATAAAAATTGAGGATAGAATTAACTTTGTAATAATGTAAAAGATAAAAGTTTAAAAAACTGCCCCCAGTCTTGGAAATTTCGTAAATGAACATAAATCGATATCACATGCATGTAATGGTAAATCAAAATGGACGAAGGCTTTTTGGCACAATTTTGTATATATTACTCGGACACATACGTCCTGGTTACGAAATCGTAATGGTTTTTATAGATTTTAAATTTCCTCCCCGGAAGCAATATATATATTCCATACAAATACTTTATTGTACAAATACTTTATTGTACAAATACACCCTCTAGGGGCCGTGTACAGTCAATACAAGTATAATAGTTACATATACATACAAATAAGAACACAAACAGTTAATGGCATTTTAAGATATTTTGTCTAAGTGAGAAACAATTATGTACAAATCTTGCAATAAGGGCAGAGTGTCTTTCAGGGGGATTGAACATGAATGTAGATAGTTCAGAGAAGTTAAATTTTAAGATGTCTGGGAAGACATGAGATAAAATAGTAAATATGTTTTTTCGGTAGGCGGCATATGCCGAACAGGATAATAAGAGATGAAGCTCATCTTCTATATGATCCCCTGTGCACAACTTGCATGTGCGTTCTAAAATTGGTAAACCTTTATACCTCCCGCGCTCTATCTCGAGATCATGTGCGCTGAGTCTTAATTTAGTAAATGATGTGCGATGGGAATTATTTCTAATAGCCAAGTATGGCGCGTATTCCATGCAGGGATTAAACTTATAATATGTTCTAAGTTTATTTGATTTAGTGTGTGCATCCGAAGTTTGTACTGTGTACTGTTGTAAGAATTCTGTTTTAAGTGCTTTTTCGATTGTCAATTTTTGGACTGTGTGGCTATCTATGTTTAGTTTCTTTTGAAGAGTATTAATTTTGAAATAAGTAGATAGTTTATTATTTATTTGAGAGATTGATAAGTCCTCCAGATATGCTTTATGTATCAGTCTATGGCTATCTGAGTTAACTAGTCTGTTCCAATAGTTAATAGTATTTATAAATATATTTAACGAGAGAGGATATGTACCAAGTTCTGCCAGGGGGCCGACATTGGAGCATTTCCTAGGTAGCTGTAGGATCGATTTACAGATTTTTACCAAGGTTTCATCACAGACATTGTTATTCCAATTTTGAAATATATTATCGTCCCCTATATTGCAGATTTGAGTGCCCCATACCTCCGAGGCATACAGAATTATTGGTTTAATAATTGAATTTAACGTTTTAACTAGTGTGCTAACAGAGAGATAATCAGATGTACTTAGTTTATGTTTTAAATTATACCATGCGCGCAGTCCTTTAGTTCTTAGAAGTAAAACCCCCTCTTTAAAATTTCCATTGGAAGAGAAAACTAGACCAAGATAAGTATATGATTTTACAATTTCCATCTCTTCCTTACCAAACTTGAATTTAAATTTTAATGCAGAGTTAAATGGAGTTCCAAAGGCAATTATTTGCTTTTACCAGTATTAATAGTCAACTTCCAATCATTGCAATATTGATTTAGGGCATTTATATTTTGCTGCAGACCAGAACTTGTTGTTGAAAATATTACCAAATCATCAGCAAATAATAAATGTGATACATATGAGTCTGAGAGTTTCGGTGTGTATTGATTTAGGGTAAAGTAGGAACCTATATCATTTAGAAATAAATTAAAGAGTGTTGGGCTGCATGGGCAGCCTTGTTTTACTCCTACATTTGATTGAATTTTTTCTGATAGACCAGATTTGGTTTTAACTGCGTATGTTACATTACTGTACATGCTCTTAATAAGCGAATAAACTTTACCATTGATACCATATCTATGAAGTTTAAACAAAAGACCTTCTCTCCAGACTCTGTCAAATGCTTTGGAAAAATCAACAAAAATGCAAAGAGTTTTTTCTTAGCACACTTGTATTTGTTTATTAGAGTTTTCAATATGAACATGTTATCAACAGTTCGATGGTCTTTACGGAAACCACATTGTGCATTGTCGAGAATTTGATGTGATTCAAGATAGTTTACCATTCTTAAGTTTATGATGGAAAGAAATAATTTACCTAGACAGCTTCCAACAGCAATACCTCGATAGTTGTTAACATTTAAGGGATCTCCTTTTTGAAAATTGGAGTTATATGTGAATCTCCCCAAGTTGAAGGTATACACCCTGTTTGTAATATTAAATTGAAAAGTTTTATAAGATGATCAATATGATACATTGTAGAACATTTTATCATCTCATTAAGTATTAAATCAGGACCAGAGGCTTTACGTGATTTTAGTTGTTTTATTGCTTGTTGTATTTCTGCAGCTGTTATTGCATAATCAATGGCATTGTTAGTATATGTTGTATCGAATGCTGATATATTATTTTTGATCTCTAAATGGAAATCATTATCAAATGAATTTAAAGTATTTAAATTGGTAAAATGGTTATGCCACTCACTGAGACTTATGTTGTCGGTACAGTCAGTAGTTTCCTCAGTTAGTGAGCGGACCAATTTCCAGTAATTTTTGGGGTCGGTGTTGGCAAGATTATCAAGCTTATCGAGTACTTTCTTTTTAAATTGCTTCTCTTTGAATTTAGTTGCTCGTTTATATATCTTTTTATGAGTATAATATTTTTGTCTTAGTGACATATCAAACGGAGACTGGTTACAAGCGTTAAGCGCATTTAGCATATTTTGTTTCAGAATCTTACAGTCAGTGTCAAACCACTGTCTTTTCCTCCGTTTCTTCTTTTGACTTGTACAGACTAGCTTAAGGGACTGGGTAGCAACAGATGTTAAAATATTAGTAAATTCTACAGTGGCAGTGTTAACTCCCTCCGGGGTATAATCAAAGGGAGTCATCAGGAATTTGTCTGATATTGATTTAGTAGCAGAATTTTGGGAAGCATTTATATAGTCAAAATGAGAAGTTTCTGTCCAGATAAATTTATAAGATTTGGGTGTAGAAGTGGTCTCTTTGGTGATGTTTTTGTGAAAATGATTCGGGATATGTTCTGGTTTTGCGCAACTTGCAACTATCGGTTTTTTAAGGATGCATTTTAATGGGCAATGATCAGAAAGATAAGTTAATGGTTGGACCTTTACCGATTTTATACAATCATAGAATAATGGATCACAGAGAACATAGTCAACAGTGCTAGAACCATTGTATTTATAACATGTAAAATCACCATAGATGTCCCCTATGGTTCTACCATTTAAGATTCTAAGATTACAACTAGTACACAGCTGTAACAGGGATTTCCCAAAATTATTTATCTTACTATCCATGTTATTTCTGGTTTCAGGGACATTTGCATTGACTTGATTAAATGAAGGGACAGAGGTCAGTGTGCATTTTACATGATCGGCTATAAAATCAGGTTGGGTACTCGTTCTAGCGTTTAGATCACCTCCAAGGAGAATATCTCCTTTTTTAGATAGATTTATGATATCTCTTTCAAGATCATCAAAAGGGTCACATGAACTGTTAGACCATACTTGTGAATCTTCAGGGGGGAAATATAAGATACAAATAAATAAATCTCTGGAAAGATTTGCTTTTTGGCCGTCAATTTTTACCCACATTGTGCATCCATTATCAGATTTCAATAGACTGATCATAGAGTTAAATTTATATTTAAAAAAGAAAGACACTCCACCTCTGTTATATTCAGACAAGGAGTTATTTCTATCTCTAATACTACTAAAACTACTATAACCTGGGATTTTATCTCTATATGTATTAGATTTTACATCTACATGATTTAACCAGGTTTCTGATAAACATAAAAAATCTGCATCATCTAGCGTATTTACAAAGTTTATAAAATTGCTGTGGTTATCAATTTTATTTTTCAAACCTTGGACATTCCAAAATAAGAATTTTAGAGTTTCCATAATGGGGGTATTTTGGGCTTACAGCATAAAAAGCTAAATTGATATGACTATTGCCTCTGGCACAACATTACGTTAATAATGTAACACCTATTTGAGAGGTCTTACAAGTATTTTAGTTTAAATAGTTGTAAAGTGACGTAATAATGTGTCAATCAAGGTTATTTTACCCCTAGGTTCTTGCATTAATTTGAGAAATTAATTAAAATGTCAGCGGGGTGTCTGTACTTCCTGAGGAAGATTAGTGCTTCAATTAAATCGGTGTAAATAGGACAATATATTGCTGGATTTAATTGTTAAGTAACAAAATGTCATCTGAGAGAGAGAGAGAGAGAGAGAGAGAGAGAGAGAGAGAGAGAGAGAGAGAGAGAGAGAGAATAGCAATAATAATAATTTTTAGTAGTTATAATAATAATAATAATAATAATAATAATAAAAAATAACCAGAGTTTGACAAACATATAGTAATGGACATTGGATAGTGGAAACACCACAAAATAAAACATCCATATAATTAGTAAGTGATTTGTCTTAGCAGAGAGAGAGAGAGAGAGAGAGAGAGAGAGAGAGAGAGAGAGAGAGAGAATACATATATATATATATATATATATATAAACATATAGGGGACAACTTTAGTATTTTCATGAATATGAAATTATTTAAACGAGTGTTTCTCTAAGTCCATAGTTTTGCTGTCGGAGAAGATTTTGTCTCGTTTGGAGGCTGTGGTAAAAGTCTGATTGTTGTGCATTATACTGAAAAAACTTGAATTGTTGAGGAGAGTCTCTGGATAATCTGTGTGATGTAGGTCCGTTGTGTATATTCCTGAATGTGAAGTTTTTGGCATTACGAGGGATAGTTTGCAAAACACGTTTTTTGATTTGATTGGCAAGAACTGCGGAACCCTCTGTACTGAGATGTGTATTGCCAACATATAATCTCCCTTCCGGTCTGTTGTACTTATCCGTGAATATTCCAGAGTTATCAATAAAAACACACTCATAGGTTTTGCACAATTTCAGAATTTCGTTGTTGAGGATGGACATGTTGCTGTTGTAAATTCCTCCTAGTTTGTTTCTTCGCGGTAATAGTGACAAACAAAATATTTTTGCATTGGGGAATTTCCTATGGGCGATTTGGAGAAGCTGTGAGTAGGCATTACTCGCAGCATCAATGTCAGCATCTGAACCACAGTCATTAGAACCAATGAGTATTGTAACTGACTTAGTTTCTTCATGTGTATTGTTCTTGTCTATATATTGATGTAGGTCAGTAATTCTACCACCGTGAAGCGTTCTAATATGCGTATTACCAGTTTTATCTAGTCTCCGTCTAATTAAACCTTTAGTAATTGAGCTGCCTAGAATAATATTGCCACAATGCTCTCCTAACATGGGTGCTCGGATGGACGGAGTATGATAATCTGTAGCTGCTCTAGAATCCTTGTCAGATTGTTCAGATGCTCCAGTAGACATTTTAACGACCCCGTGTTGTTTAATCCTGGATGGGCCTGGTGTACCCGGAAGCTTGGCGATTTTTGAGCCAGTAATTCTTTTGCTTTTATAGCCTGTAGAACTATCACATTCACCGAGTAAAGCTGGAATAGTAATATTATTTAAATATTCTTCGTTATTTGTGTTTTCAAGAGGAAGAGCTTGTTCTATATTATTGTTAACCTGTTTGCCTTCATCACGATAAGATGTGGTGGTCACATTTTGTTGTGGCTTTGTATTTTTCATTTTTTCAGTGGTGGTTTGGGTGGCTGTTTCCGTTCTTCTGGGAGTTTTGTGTTGTTGTTGAACATTCAAGAGTTTGCAGTGTAAGTCCTTGTTCTCTTTTTTAACTTTTTCCAGATCATGAGTTAGTAGCTCAATCTTCTGTTCGAGCCCATGAATTACATTTTTGAAGTGATCAACTTCAACTTTAAAACTGTTTTGAAGTTGGACTTTAATATCTTCTAGATATCCAGTTAAAGAGATCCTGATGTCTTGTACACTAGTGTCTGCTTTAGATTCTATGTCACTTACTTTTGATTCGAGCATTCGAACAGCAAATTTTGTGCTGAAATCCGGTTTTGGCTGAGATCTACGTTTAGGCGTTTTTAGAGTAGCTAGCCTGCTTGTACTTGTTCTTGTTGTTCTAATAATTTTAGACCGATTTGCCACTGTAGCGACATTGTAATCTTCACTTTCTATCTCTTGCTCTTTAGGTTTAAGTTTGCATTTCTTGCATACAAACTTAGGAGCGTCCGCTTTTGTGTATTTGTTGTAAGTTGATTTTGAAATATCGGCACACTGTTGGTGTAAATGAGTGAGGCATAAGGAACACTGAAGTGGGCGTTCTACATGGATAATCCCCTCACATGTATGGCAGTAAACTTTGTCAGAGCTCCTTTCATTTACTTTGTGTTTTAGTTTATGGAGGATTAAACTAATCTGCTGGTTCAGGGTTTCCGAGTTGCGTCCCTCTCTAGCAGCTAAATCTAAAATTTTCTCAAGATGGTCATGGTGAAAGTGACTGTCAGAATGTTTTCCATTAATAAGTGCACTTGTAGTGGTATGATATAGGTTTAATGTGTAGAGACGACCTTCTTGAGAATCCACGAAAAAGATGTCCTCAATCGTTTTGCCGGTGTTCTCAATAGAATTTTGCCTCACCACTGTAACATTAGGGTCAGATTCATTTAAATGCGCATAGAATTTGGCTGAATATTCTTTAAAGATTTCGTACATACCAGCATTGAACTTGATCCTTAATCCTCCATCGGTTTGTTCCATGTGAATATCAGAGTCTCTATTTGTTGCTAAAATTTTCTTTTTGACTACCTTTTCCTCATTTAATTTATATTCCTTCTGTCGCACAATATTAGTACTATCCGAAGTCATCATATTTATAGTAGATGGTATAAGACTTATGTTACCAGTCTCGATAAGTCTTTCGACTAGTCTATTAGAATCCATACTTGAATCTTGATCACTCGTTTCATGAAGAGAGTCCATTTTTTCATTAAAAGTAGATTAAATAAAATATAAAATTCACTTAGGTCATAACTGGTATTGATAGTTAGTGTTCATATAAATAAAGCAATTTTTTGCTGTTGCCCAAAGTAACTTGTTATTACATAATTAAGACAGAGCTCTAGAAACACGTCTGTTTACCTGTACAGTCTATCATATCCTTATCATACATATATAAATATTTTATAATCTGTTGTAACTAAATCGATGTGATTTTATTTGGGCGTCACGGAGATATTTAATTAACTATGTATAGATTAAATCGATATTAAGATTTTTCATTCCGTGGTTTAATTTATGGCTGTGTTAAGTAAGCCCTTTAGCGGCAATATGTGTGTGATGTTTGGTAAGTGTGTCTCTCGATCTACTAGGCCGAATTATCTGCCATAATGATGACAAGACATTGTTTATATTGCTTTCGAACGTAGCAAAAATATGTTATCGTCTTCAGGGCAGATAATTCGGCCTATTGATCTACCGAAAGGCAATGTAGTCAAAAGACAAAAGCCGAAGAACCAAATGCCGAAGGCGATCGAAAACGCGAATAAAACGAAATGACGAAATTGTAGCGTTGATCGAAATTACGACAATTCATCATTATTATACCTCTGTCGCTGTGTCGATCATTAAATTATTTCTTTATCATCAAAGTAAAAAGGAAATCACGGTTCGCTACTTAAATTCATTTTAACTAATGAATGTACAAAGATGCACATCTATTGATTGAAGTGACGAACGTCGTAAACCAATCACTTGTCTAAATTATTGATATTAAATATACATATTATGACATGCACATTCAAAATTCAAAATGCAAGTAAGGTCTTCGAAGTAAAAGAAGGGGAACAAGGACAAATGTTTAATGAAAATATAGGGGAGTCATACAAGATCCACACCTGTGGGTCCCAGGCATTTCCAAGCATGAAATGATGAAGTTTCACAGGTAGAAATTTTGTGAAAATATGACAGTTTCACAGAGTATTTTTGTGGAATAAATGACAAATTTCACAGATGGCAACTTTGTGAAGTTTCACAAGCAACAATTTTGTGAAAAATGACAAAAGTTCACAGGTATTAATTTTGTGAAAAAAGATGGAAGTTTCTCAGTAAGCAATTTTGTAAAAAATGACGGACGTTTCACAGGCAGTAATTTTGTGAAAAAATGACGAAGGTTCACGGGTATTAATTTTGTGAAAAAAATGACGAAATTTCACAGGTATTAATTTTGTGAAAAAATTTCACAGACGTTAATTTTGTGAAAAATTACGGAAATTTCACAGGCTGTAATTTTGAAAAAAACGACGAAATGTCACAGACAGTAATTTTGTGAAAAATGACGGAAATTTCACAGACAGTACTTTTGTGAAAAAGTGCCGAAATTTCACAGACAGTAGTTTTGTGAAAAAATGACGAAGGTTCACAGGTATTCATTTTGTAAAAAAAATGACAAAATTTCATAGACAGCAATTTTGTGAAAAATGACGGAAGTTTTACAGGCAGCAATTTTGTGAAAAATGACGGAAATTTCACAGGCAGTAATTTTGTGAAAAAAATTATCAAAACAACAATGTTTCACATGATAATGAAACAAAATGATTGATGTGTGTAATATGTATGGGGAAAGTTTTATTTAATTTGGAATGGTGGGATACGGAATATGTGCTCCCAAAAGTGTTTCATAGACAGACAGTCAGACAGACGAGTCAAACAATTACTGGACTTGCCTTTGCCTCTGATGACGGTAAAATGTACATTAGAGGCATTACCTCAATTTCCCATTAACAGATGATATTATTTTAAACTACTTATTCCAATATATGTTGGTCAATTTAAACTGTTTTACAATTAACCCATATGTGTTTTATTGTCTTGGCTTCGTCGGCTAATGCCCATTGTCAAGTACGCGTCATATGTCCATTACTGACAAGCAAGTGCTCGAACCCCGGGGGCTCACATACTAAAATAATCTACATTAAACGATATGAGGGACATTTTTCTTATTTCACAGTTTTTTATATGTATTTCTTACTTCAGTGCTGTTTTTTTAAAAAATATTTTGTTTTGCATTTATGATGCGAAAAGGCGATATGTAATATTAAAAAAGTTGACATCCAAAAAGTAAATGGCGATATTCAAAACTCGAAAAGACGAGGGAGAAACTTGAAAAATATTGATCGACCATGCAAGGGAAATAACACCAGGATTAATTGTTAATACTATTGTAGCTGTTTTGTGCAATTTCGCTTTTTGGCCTTTAAAACACAAAAAAAAAAAAAAAAAAAAAAAAAAACGTCTTAATGAATTAACAAATTAATTCGTTTTTCATTTATTACGAGAGCCTATTAGGGTCACATCAAAGAAAAATAAAACACGTGATGACGTACGGTGATGAAATGTACAGTGCTTTCTTCTGTTTGTTCTGTCGCTTTCTCAATAAACCAAAAAGTAAAAAGACGAAAAGAAAAGTCGATACAGTCAATCAACATGAAGTATCTATATATCTAATTTATTTTTCAGATAATATTGAGATGGTCATCGGGTCAGTTTTCTCGGACAACTTGAAGCAGGGATCTATACCTAAAGAAGGTTTTGTCGAATTTGGGAACCCAGACCTTCTTCAAGGATAAACGTGATGGTCACTTGATGAGTTGACACGAATTATGGGTTGGATATATCGGACAGTCGTGACGTCACGCCTGTCGTCGGAGTTATTTAATTAATTAAGTCCATGGTGAAGAAAAAAAAATTGATGTTGTGTTTTTAATGATATACATTGGTATATTTACCATAAGTTGTGTTTTACTTAACAGTTCCTAAAACGTGTATGAATGTAATCACCTCAAAAATATCAGTGAACTTTTCCCTTTCTGTCAGAATAGAACATGAATAATATATTTTATATTTAGTGACATTAATCTGTCAATATTCAACATTTTACACCAGATAGTATTCAACAGACTTTTCTATAAACAAAACAGCGTGCCTGTACATGGAAAGGTCAATTCAGTTCTGTCATTAATATTTAGTTATCAAGTTGAAGTTTATAATTTGCTCATTAATCATTGATTTGTCGTATTTTAATTTATTGGCAAAGATAGAAAGATTGAAAGAGAGAAGGAATGAAAAATGATTTTATACGTAACCTTAGTAGCTTTAAATAACTGTGTACAACTATGTATAATATATATAGCCACATAATGTTTTGTATTAAATGCATTTTTGTGCAGATTATAAAATTATTAGTTGCATTTTAGTTTTAAATAACAATTTAGCAAAAGTTGAGCGACTTTAGTGTTTAACGTCCTAGTCAAGAATATTTCACTTATATTGAGACATCGCCAGCTATAGGCGAAGGTGAAGAAATGTCTGTGCGTTGCGCCGATGGAATTATACAACAGGGTTCTGTATAGTGTCAAGCCCACCACACTGGACCTCGTTTATTTTCAGTTCCTATCCGAAAAAACGTGACTTTTATTTTGTAATGCCAAGTGCTTGGCAAAAGAACAGTAACTACCCACTTTCAAGTCTTGGGTCAGACTCAAATTTGAATACGAATGTTTTTAATTATTAAGTTACCGGGGGATTTAAGGTGTCATTTTGAAGAACATACACATGTATTTAGTTTTTGTCAAAAATGTCAATTTGTAATTCCAAAAAGAGATTTCGAAAATTCGCGTAATTGAAGGTAAGTAAAAGCCTAGTTAAGAAATGATTGTGAAACCTGGGATCAGTCAGTTTCATTGTCACGTGTTATGACAGAGATTTTCTCGACCCAACATAATTTTTTTCTCAGAAACTTGGGTGTTTGGGTTCTACAAGCTATGCCTTCAGTGCCCATACAATCACTATACCAAAGCTACAATTCGAACAAGCCTAGTGACACAGTGTAGTCAGAGGATCGATACCTGTTTTAAATTGATACCGACTCGCTTGACCATTCGTTAAATAAGTCTTTTAATCTCATTTAATATTATAACCAAAATCATACACTAATAGGTTTATACAATACAATATGTATTTACATGTATGATGGCAAATCATGACTATATAAGAGACAAAAATAGTAAAGAAAAGAGATTAACACAAAAATATTTTGAAAGTTTGAAAACTGTTGGGATGAAAGAGTCGTGGTGGCGGATGGACAAAGTAAAACTATGTTCTAGATTGTCTTAATAGTGTTTCATTTACGAGGATAAGACCAAGGTTGCGACGTTCTTTTGAATTTTGAAATCTGAGAAGTTGTATAAGTTTAAATGCGGATGGAAGTAAGTAAGTAGAGAAATAGTGTTTTGCACCCCAGTCATTTTTTTCTTTT